>CAEFZY010014799.1:0-86847 GCA_903066815.1 Brachyrhaphis roseni
GTGCCTGGTATGTTAACATAACATATTAAGAGTTATTCAGATAACTATAGCATAAATAACATGCTAACAAGTTTACCTTCGTCCTCAGTGTTGCTGTAAACAGCTCGGCTTACTTCTTCTACCTCTCCGAAGGTAGAATAACACAGGCCTAGAGCGCCCTCTTGCGGTTTAGTGTGAAAATAACATGTGATATGATATAATGATGTGTAAATTTCCACACATAAGTCGCTCCGGAGTATAAGTCGCACCACCGGCCAAACTATGAAAAAAACTGCGACTTATAGTTCGGAAAATACGGTATACTAAAGATGTTACATCTGTCTTGTTTTGAAATAGAAACAGAAACAAAGACTGATAAATTCTTAATATTTACCATTATTAAGAAACTGACAGATAAAAACAATAAAAATGTGATGTTAAGTGGCAAAATATATACAATCTGTTGCACTTTTGTATTTTATTCTTACAACAGTTATCTAGACTTTGTAAGCGTCATGACCTACGACTTTCATGGAGCCTGGGATTCATTCACTGGCCACAACAGCCCTCTATACAACAGCTCTGTCATGCCTGGTCAACATATCTACTACAATGTTGTAAGTAAAAACCTTCAACAATCCCATGCTAGAGACATGTAAGGTGATGTTATTATCTCTTTGGTTAAACTTTGTCATTTTTTTGCTGCAGGACTTTGCCATGAGATACTGGAGAGATCAAGGAGCTCCTCTAGAAAAGCTCCTGGTTGGTTTTCCCACATATGGTCGCACATTTCACACATCATCAGCAGCTAGTGGTGTTGCAGCATCAGCCAGTGGACCGGGCACTGCTGGGCCCTACACCCGGGAAGCAGGAATTTTGTCCTACTATGAGGTAACAATTCATTATAGTACGAACACAAACTAAAGAAAATTCTTAGACAAACATAAAGAGATACTCAAAATCAAAAAAATAAATACAAAAAAATTGGGATGATATTTAGGTTTATCATCTTGTAACTACAGGTTTGCACTTTCCTTGATGGAGCCACCACTCACTGGATTGAGGAACAAAAGGTTCCCTATGCAGTCAAAGGCAATGAATGGGTGGGATTCGACAACAAGCAGAGTTATGCAATCAAGGTAACATGTCATCCTTTGAGTACAATAATAGCTACAATACAAATAAGGAAAGAATGCTGCATGTCCCTGTCCATCCCAGTTTATGCAATGGCCCTATGAATCAGAACATTCTATGCAGCTGATGATAATGAAGCTAAAGATCACACAAATTTTAGTTACCAAAACTGGGCAGAAGATGGCAGTATAGTTACAATAGTTCAAATCTTACTTCTGATGTGACATCATTTCCCATCTATTGGATCTGTTAGTGTTATTTTTTTGTTTTGTTTTAGTCCCGCTATATCCCAGATTCCTATTTTTTGATTTCATAAATAAAAAAAAGAGAGAAAATCATTTGGAAACGTCTGCTCATTTCAAAGTATATTTCAAGTAAAAAAAAAAAGTACCTAGACAAAAATCCAACTGATATGAAAGAGAGGAATATATGTTTACTAATATAAATACCCTGACAAAAAAGGTAATTTTTACAGAAGTGGGCAACAGAAAGTCATTAATTACTATTTAGAAATTTCTAAGCGTTCTCCAATTTAAAAAGGAAAAGTTTTAAATTCATATAAATATACTTGAAGTGTTGATTTTATTCATTTTCAGTGCTTCAATGCTTTTGTACCAAGTTTTTTTTTAAGTTAAAAATTGCAATAAGATAAATGTCTACACAAAACTAAAGTAGTTCAGAAAAAATAAAATAAAATAATTGAAGTAATACAGTACTTTGCATTGTTTTCATGTTAAAGCATAATGAAAATAAATAAATTTCTAATATAAAAGATCTAGCAAGTCTGCTGATTAGACTTTGACTCACACACTGCATGCATTTCTTGGTTCTATTTCCTTTATTTAAGAAACATTTGAACTCCTGATCAGGTCTAGAGAATATTACTCATTGCACAACTGCATGACACTGTTCATGACCCAGCCATCCTCCTTTGACCTAAAATATTTAAAACTGTTTTTGTTCTGGTTAATTTTATTTTGATTCTTTAAAAAAAATAATAAAACGCAATGTTCGTATTTTATAGGCACAGTATGTGAAAGATAACAACTATGGCGGAGCACTGGTCTGGTCTCTGGATCTGGATGACTTTTCTGGACAATTCTGTGGTCAGGGAAACTATCCTCTCATTGGATATCTCCGCTCTCTTCTGGATTCAGGTCGGACATCAATCAGTGTCACTATTTCCTCTTCTATAAAGCATTGATTTGCTTGCCTTAAAAATTGCATGCTTTTTATGTTTCTAGGGACTACTTCCGATGATACCTCAAACCAGCCTGGCGTTCATACAACCACAGCATCTCCTGGCATGAATACTCCCAAAACAACCAAAACTTCTGTTTCTGGGCGTAATTTCTGTGTAGGCAAGCCTGATGGTAATTACGTCAACGAAAATGATATACACACCTTCTATCAGTGTGTCGCTGGAATCACGTACACTCAGAGATGCCCTGCTAATTTGATTTACAATAGAAGATGTGACTGTTGTGTATATCATAGATGATTCAGTCAAGCTTTTGCGAATTTAACTGCTGGATGGACAGCATCAATACAATGTCCACACTCGCTCTACCACTGTGTTCTTGCTGAAAAAGTTTAACACCTTTATTAACAAACTCAAAAGGAGATTTTATTTTTTCATATCTGCCAAGATGTTTCAAGTGTACTTAAGTAATTTGTAATGTGTAGAGACATGCATACTTTTTAATAAATGTTCCTGTTTTTGCTTTCTCAAATTTTGTTGCCATCTTTCTTGTTGCAGTGCAGTATGACGTCATTATTTGACATGTATGCTGAATATAATGAGCATTTGGTATATATCACATTGTTATTTGGAAAGTCAGTTGTTGACAAATCCTGGAATATTGTTTTTTATCCAGTTAATGATGTCAGTATAATAAGTTAAGTATATTTTATTTATATAGCACCTTTCTCAAACAGCAGTCGCAAAGTACGTCAGAGTAAAAATAGTAAAACAAATAAAAATGGTAAAATTAATTTAAAAAAAACTAAGACAAAGACATTTATGTCAACATGTATATAGTTTTTGCGGTAGCACTTTATTTGAAGGGGTGTGCATAAGACTGACATGACACTGTCATAAATATGACATAACACCTGTCATGAACATGAAGGAGTTATTATGAATGTCAGTTGTCATAAAGTGTCATTTGGTAAATAATGACATCTTTAATGCAAAGTGGCTCTAAAAGTTGCATTGAAAGTCCATTAACAGTGCCAACTTTGCATTAAAAGTTGCAAAGATCAGGTACATTGTCTTTGTTCAGATGTGGCTTATTGAGCAATATGTTCCAATCAACAGAATGGGTAAGAATCTGTTCTTGTAACAAGAACATTAGCCTTAATTTTAACTATTTAAGATGAAGGTTGCTTTCCTCGGTTAATCCTAAAATTTAAGTAATTAATGTACGTCTCATAAATGTTAAGGCCATTTGGATTCAGTAATATTCCAAGGCAGTTTTCTGATAATTGGAGATCTATACATCAGAATTTTTTTACACTGAAGAAAATGTCTTTACATTTTTTTTTTTTAAGTTCCCAGAATTTTAAACTATTTATTTATTAACTAGGGAGCAATTTCCCTGAAATGTGACTGTGTGACGACTGAACAGATTGTAAAGATAACAGGAAGCAACATCTTATCTATAGATATACAGGTATATCTATGTGGTGCCATTGTTTTAGATAATGTCACCATTATACTGGATGTCCATCCCTTCATCCACCGTCTTTATCGGCTTGTCTGTGCAGCATTGCAGGGAGACTGGTGCTATTCTCTAGTGGGCATCGGTGGGCAATAGTCAGGATACTCCCTGCACAGGTCACCAGTTTATCACAGGGCAACACAGAGACACACACTTAGACTTCTTAATGCCTTAACATAAACTTTGTTTATAGAAGTGCAGTGCCTATAAAAGACATCCCCCCTTGGCTGTTTCACCCTTTTTGTTATTTTTATAAATCATTCATGATCATACTAAGCTAAGCTAGATCCTTTAATATCAAACTGAAAACTGATTTCTATTAAATAATAATGTGAAATAGAATATTCACCCCCTTTAACTTGACTGACCTAATTCAACTTGAATTAGGTCAGTCCTATAAGTTGGTGATAGTAATCTCACGGTGAGTGGAAGAGAGATCACCTGAGTGCAGCGAGTGTGTGTCAAGTGATTGCAGAATAAAGACACCTGTGTCCTGAAGGCTCATCCCCTGGTTAATCAGTATTCCTGGCTACCATTAAAACATAAAGACTGAAGAACACTCCAAGAAAAGCAGAGAAAAGGTTATTGAAAAGTATTAGTCAGGGGATGGATACAAAAAAATCTCTAAGGCACTGAACATCAACACCAAATGGAAGAAATTTGGCACAAACTTCAGCTACTAAGATGGGTGAGATAACATACAACTGTTACACAGTCAAAACTTTGAGAGAGCACAACTGTTCAAGCCAACTAATATCAAAGGGTCTTCTAGAGTTTACCAAAAGACATGTAGGAACCTCCAAGCTCAGGTGGAAGAAAAACAAATAATGTCAATCTCTGTTAGTACGAAGACATATAGGGCTGCAAATGTTCAGTTTTAAAAACGAATAATAATAACCAAGCTCTACAATCTTATAGATTTTAGCAGAAAACATTAACAGTGATACGTGTATGTACCATGTTCTAAAAGGTTTTTTTTTTAAATCTGCAAATAGAGCATGGAGCTTGCCCAAATGTGCAGCAACTCCAGATAGAAGTGTAAAAGTACTGCTTTTGCTCCACCATGAGGTCAAAGGTCTTCCACAAAACATTGTTATCTGGATGTTGCAACAGTATAGTGTCCTAAACTTGAAAATAAAACTTTCCTGAGTCATCCGTTATCAGTATGTCTGTTTGCACAACTCTGTTGAACTTTCAAGGCACAAATTGCCAGCAGAAAACTCATTCCAACAGGTTTTTATTTTTAAGCAGCCTATAAACAACAATATAATTAAAAGTAAAATGATTGCTGTAACTGAACAGCGCAACTCCAACAACAAATTAATAACTTTTTCATTTCGGGGGAAACAGAAGCACTTTGTAGTAAATTAAAAGAGAAATAATTATGCAAACTACACTAAATATTTAACTGCAATTTATTTTATTAAACATTGACAAATTTCAGTCGTTACATAAAAAAAACAAGATAAAACACAAGCACATTAAAACAGATGTATTGATAGCTTTGTCATCTCAGTGCATACCACAAAAATTACAATGTAAAAATTATGACACTGTAAACGGCAGCTCACAAAATAGTTCTTCCAGTGAACTAAAGAACCATAATCTTTTTTAGATTAAGGCAGCAATTTACCAAATAATCTCTATCTTATCCTCTTGACATTCTTGATTCACGATTATTTCACAGCAACAAGGTCATCTGTATTCTTAACATTCACTATCAAACTGCACTGCCTTTCCAACACCAATAAATATTGTTTCTTAGAGTTCGTTAGTAGAGGTGTGTGGCTCAGGAAGTTTTTGAATGTCACAATTTTGAAAAAGATTAAAATAAAACACAACAAGCTCCTCATAGTTCTTTTTGGAAATCCTTTCATTTATACCATGGAACCTGAAAAATAAACACAATTTCAAAAACATGCTTGTTAATTACAGAATCTCGTTATTAGATTCATTCTGTATTCTTTCGTGTAGTTACATTCAAAATGATGTGTAAAATTCCCTTTACAGTATTCACAGGGTTATAATTTAAACTATCAACACACATTAATATAATGTTTTTTGGATAATCACAAAATGTAACTGAGTTCCTTTTATTCTAAGTGGTTTTTTTAGGTGCTTACCTTTGAGCATCACCTGGTTTGAACCAGACTGGACCAAAGCGATAAATATCATTGGTGAGGTCTTTGAAATGTCGACTGTCTGTGTTCCCAACACAAATACCTGCACATTTTAAAAAAGAAATGACCAAATGTTTTCTAGAAAAACACAAGTTTTACTACTAAACTACATTTTATCTAATGTAGTTTAGTACCTGGAGCTACTGTAAGTGTGGGGAACATGTCCAACACTGTTTTCTTTATGATTTGAAACCCAAACGACCGTTCATCAGAAGAGCTGACAGGAAGTGGGTCAAAGCCATCAATAAGTTCTATTTTCACTCGCTGATCCCCCACAGTGTTGTGGATAAAGTCCAGAACCTGGACAAGACAGAACGCAGCTCATTCAACTCAAAAGTTTACAGTTATTCAAAGGAAGAGGAATAAAGTTTCTGTTCTTACCTCTTTCAGTGTTTGTGCAGAGTGGATTCGCAGATTTACATAAGCTTCAGAAAGGGAAGGAATGATGTTCACCTAAAGAAACGTTGATCATACTGACTTTAGATTAAAAGAAAAACATAAATCTGAATTATTCACGGTTTAGAAACCAATTCTTATACCTTAACTCCTGCTTTGAACATGGTCACTGCTGTGGTTGTTCTTACTAAAGCATTAGTGTCTGGCTTTCTTTCTAACACTCTGCAAAAAACAGCACACCAACAGTTTATATCAGGTGAAGAACAATGTGATATGACTGAAACATGTGATGTGGTTACCTGCCAAGGAGCGGGGAGAAGAGCCATAAGTTTGACATTATGAACTGAAGAGGAAGCCCAAACTGAAGAAAAGCAGACATTTTGTAAGAATATGAATATGTAGAATATCTTTTGTTTACATTATGACTCCTCTTACCTTGTGGGCCAGATGTTCAAAGGTTTTACGTTCAGGACCATGACCAAATAAGCTGGGCATGGGGTTTTCTTCAAGTCTGCAGATATCATACAGCAAAAATGTGCAAAATGCTCAACTCAATTAGAATCTGATGCAGTGGCACATCTAAAATAATCAAAGTATTTTTCACTGCAAAAGAAAAAAGCTGAATAATTAAACCTCGCACCTTTTAACCGCTGCAGCTAAGATCCCAATGCTGGACTCTCTGGGAGGCATCGCTGAGTGACCAGGCGCCATAGTCACACTAAGCTTCACATTGGCTGAGCCCTTTTCACTAACCCCAATTCTGTTAAAATGATACAATGATGGAGAGACGTTTTTGGTCATTAGCGTCTGTAATTTTGAGTTCCTAAAGATGCATTTGAACAATTCTTTTGTCAGGATGGGAAAAAAAGCTCAGACTGCAAATAACTTGGGTGCACATTCTTCATTTTATTATGAATTTTCTGAGCGAACACAGTGATAGATCAATCAACTATTTTCTTAAAAGAACTACGTTTTTTTTTTTACCATATACTCCTCTGAAACATTTTCCTTAAAAATGCTTCAACCATAAATATCACGCTCAAACTGAATGTGGGAAATTCTCACAGAGCTGCAGGTCCATCGAGTCCACTGATGACTCCGTCAAGTATAGCCAGGCCTTCATCAAGGACAAACAACAACTTCACGCCACGTTCCTTCATCACACGGACAATGTTCTTCGCTCCATGGAAACCATTGACCTAAAAATGACAAACTTAAGAGCTCAGCGGAAGATTTCAAAAAGCAAAAGGGAGAAGCAGATTAGCGAGTAATGGGTAGTAAAAATACTTCTTCATCATGACCCAAACCGATGTAAAACCCCCTGCGTGGAGCGTAGCCTCTAATCAGCAAGTATTCCAATGCTTGAAGTATTCCCTATAGGAAAAAATGGAAAATAATGAATGTAGCCTGGCCTGCAGATGTACGTTAATGATGCAGTTTCAGAATATTCTCACAGTATATCATTACATGTTCACCTACCATTACAGCACACTTATCATCTATGGTCCCTCTGCCATAGATGAAGTCGTCTATCTCTTCGGCAGAAAAGGGAGGGGCCTCCCAGCCATCTGACTCTTTGGCAGGTACTACATCAATGTGGGCCAGCAGCAGGTACGGAACCAAGTCAGGCTGAGATCCCTGCACCCGAAACAGGTGGCTGTAATTAGCCACCAGCTCATGATGAACCACGCTTGAAGAGAAAACTGTGGGGAAGGCTGGAAAAAGAAAGATGAGGACACTCTAAACAGGGGAAGCTTTTAGAGTCAGAGATAATATTATTGATGTAAATGCTTTGACAGACACAATTTTAAAGGGTTTAATATTTAAATTCTAATTAAAGACAATTTATTACAGACACTCACTAATTTTGTTTAAATTAAACTAAAATATTACACAATTGCATCTGAAACTAAATTGAAAACCATATATTTAATTTATTTCAGTCATTAAGTTTAAAAAGTGAAACTCTACACAGTGATCCATTACAAAGTTTTATTTTTGTTGATTTTAATCGAATGAAAACCCAAATTTGTTTCTCAGTAAACAAAGAGCTGGATTTTTCTATCAGTGCAATGGTGGATGGTGCTGAAGAGGTCCAAGTTTGGTTATGAGTAGCCAATATAGTTAAGGTCAGGCATGTTTGCTGGATAATCAAGCGCAATAATATCATGGTCATTAAAGGAGGCATTCGTACTTTAGGAAGTGAATGCAGATGCCAAGTCTGACTGGAAACTAAAATCAGCAACTCCAGAGGGAAGCATGAAAAGCTATCAAATTTCCCAGTTGACAGCTGATTTGATAAAAACACAGTGGACCCAGAGCAGCAGATGATATAACTCTCAAAATAATCCCTGGACCTTTCTCTATCAATCTTTTTCCTTCCACTCAACCTTCGATTCAAATTCATGGATCCAGCGCCCAGAACATCCATCTTTTTTAGCAAAGACTTTTTGTAGCTTCCTCTTGAATGATATTTTTGTTTTAGCAATGTGGTTTAGTTAATAGTAAATTCCTTATAGGTAATACCTACTATAAACATTATACTATGTGCTATCTACCTTCAGTACAAGCATGTCCACTAACTCATATAAAAACTAATGAAGGTTAATTAAGGTCTCTAAGCAAAGTGGGGTTAACTAATGAGGACATTAGCAAGCGCTGGCAGTTAGCTCCTGTTAGCAGCTAACACAACATAAACAGGTTAAGCAGGATGTAGGAGTAACAGATGAAAAGCTAGTTAGCAACAATTTTCCATCGTGTAAGATGCATACCTGGCCTCACGTTTAAAAATAGAGGTCAAATAAATAAGAACTTGGCATCTGGTTGTTTTATAGGGAATTGGGGAACGGGAACCCCATATTAGTATTATTGTTATTGTACCTTTACGGAGGAAAGTGTCAAACTGACGCAGCGCTGTGGCGTTGATCTCCGTCTCAGAGAATGATACGGTGGGGATTCTCAGCGCCTCTGTTTGAATAAAAAAGAAACACACTGACTGCTAAAGGATCTAGCAACATGCTCCCATATAGTTCTGTGGACTTGGTTAGTCTACAAGCTAAAGCGGGACTTAAATTACCTTTGAAATTGCCCAGCAGCTCCTCTCTGTGATGCTGATCAATCACCAGTGAAATGTTTTTCGACTTTTCCCAGTGTTCTAGTTGTAATCCGACATTTACGTCCAGAGACAGAGTCCTGATAGTGGCTGCAGTGAATAACACTAACACTACAAAAAGCAAGCTGCTAACAATGGCCTTTAAAAATGTCCATATTTTGATCTTTGCTTCCATCATTGCCATGTGTCTGTTGTGACAGGCAGAAGTTGCAAAACTGAAATCCTAAAAGGAAAAACCACGCAGACCAGTGTCTGTAGAAGTGCCATCTGCTGGCCAAAGTTGGAACTCGGTAAGCTACATTTTCAATCACATTTTGACTGACATGGTATAAGCAAATGATGTTATAAAACAGCATAAAACAGTCTGGAAGCAACTGATGGATGTCCAAAAGGATTTGTAATTTGTTGGAGGGAATGAGAAGAAATATTGAGGTTGAACAACTTTTAGAATTTATATTTTAATCAGGGAAATGAAACCAAAGTTATTGAAAAAACTAAAATACATGTATGCACAGGGATACCAATTCAATGCACATTTAAGTTTTCATTTGGGAAAAAAATCTTGCCTTTCTAAATGGCTATTGCTTTCATAATGAACAATTAGATATTACATAATCAAAAAACATACTGTGAAACTGTACTTTGAGGAAATCCGTGATACAAGACTTGCACTGTTGCCTTTAACCTTTTTAGAGCTGTACTTCAGAGTACTAAAATCCTAAGAAGCTCAAACAAGTATGTCATATAAGAGTGAATTAGGGAATTACCCAAACTTTCTGTAAACTACACGAGTTTTTTTTAAGTGCACTTTTTCCCCCTCATGTTCTTAGTAGGGTTTAGTGTTGAGATTCTTTTAATTTCAATGAACTTAACTTTCAGAATATAAACATCCTAGTAGGTAAATTCCATATATTCAATAAGCATAACAAAAAAGTATGAAGCAAAAAGAAAATGTCTAAAGACACAAATTCAAGGAACAAAGAGTCACAAAGAAATTTAGTGAAATGCATACCGTACTTTAATTTTCAAACAGGTATAAATCTCCATTCCAACAAGTGCTTCATTGTATTTATAAATAAGTATTGTAGAAATTAGACGAGGTATACACAGATTGTGAACAAAAGGGGGAAAGTTAGGTGGCAGGAAAAGTTAGGCATGCACAGGTTTCCATTTCCTGTTGGTCTACTTTGTTGCTCTTGTAACCTCTTCAACTATATATTTACAGAATGAAAAATTCTTCAGAAATGTATGCAACGGGTGTCTGAAGAAAATACCACGCAGAGGTGAATTTTTGAAATATTTGATGCTTTAGGCTTTCATGTGATTAAAAATAATTTTCCCCTCCAAGTCAATTTATTGAAACTTTAAAAATATGAAGCAAAATTCATTTTATTGAACAATCAAGTATAAAAACATACAAGTGATGCAATACAAATTAAATAATCTAAATTAGCAATACACATTACAATTTTAAGTTGGGGATAAATCTTCCCTTCCCCCAAATAACTGTTCTGTCAGTGGCCAATACAGTGATAAGAACATTTTAATATTAAAGTCAAGCAAAATATTCCGAAATGTTAAACTGGACTGGCAGATTCTTAACTAATAACAATGGTCAAGTCTTGGCCATTAAATCAGCAAGCTCACACCTTTACGTCAACATAGATTGGTAAATAAAACCGTTAAAGCTCTCCACATGCTGCATCCTGTGTCTCATCTAGAACTGGGATTCCCTCTTCCCCGTCTGGCCGCTGGTTTAGACTTTCCAGCAAGGCTACCACACTGTTGGTGTTCTCAACATTAACAAATATCAACAAAAGGACGCACACCACAGCGAAGAAGACCAAAACCTGGACGTAGACGGGTACAAGACGTCTCGCCACGTCTTGTCTCTCTAAGGTTGTGGAACTGACTGGAGTGTCGGGGTATGCATACTGGATTGGCCGCTGAGCTGCACCCTTGATGGGTCTCCGAGGAGTGGCACTGAAATATAATAGAAAGTTAATTAGTAAACCATCCAAACACACACACAAAAAAAAAACTCATTGTCTTGCTCTGCACAAATATCTTAACAGTTAACACAAATCGATACATCTAGTGTTCACTCAAATGTCATGAATAGCTGTGAAGACTGATTTTAAGGTTATGATGTGACACTTACTAAATCCCTGTAGGTGATGTCTTTGTGTCTAGAAGTAGATCCTTTAAAATATCTCTCGCTGGTTCCTGAGAACAGTGAAGGCAAAAAAACCACTATCAGTTTAGACCAGAACTAGACAAATTCTTTCTGTGCAGCAGAGTAGCCAATCCACCAGAAGTGAAGAAAAGAAAAGCACAGTGGGGTGAGTAAAGAGAAGGAAATCACAGTAATAAGGGTCACTGTGTGATCCTTGATTCACCTAAATAATTGAGGGGTGGAAAAATGACTGCTTGGACAGAAACCTTAAATGGCAGTAGTGGTACTCAGGTCCTCAATTTTAATACTTTTTGGATTAAAAATCCTACAATAATAAAGCACTGAGACCAATGCCGTTTTCCTTAAGTGCAAAGTTTCACTTAGAGATGTAAAGTCTCTTTCAGGATACCAATTGACTTCTTTTTTTTTTTTTTTTAAACATATAAAATCCAAGTACAGTATTGGTTTTAGTTGCATCTCTACTTCAGCACACTCAAATAAGTTATTAACAAGACTCTGTAGATTTTGAATTGGCATACTAGGGAACCAATTCAGGCATTTGATTCCAGGGACACACCTAAAGGTTTCAGGCCTTCAAGAACTGGAGTTTGAGAACTTTGTGTTAGAGGGTCTAAAACTCTTGAGACTGAGGCATAAGGTCACCTTCAAATAGGACAACAACCCTAAGAAAAATTGAAATTCAATCTCTAGTTCCACAAGGCTGGTAGAAAAAGGTGCTTCTATCAAAGTCTGCCTGTGGAGGGAGGCTGAATAGAAATCATGTCACACCTTTTGACCTTTATTTGTAAGTACATTTTGAATAAAATCCATTTTCTTCTGTCACCGGATGTTCCTGTTGGGTTTGAAACCCAATAGGATGAGACATTATTTTGACTTTAGGACGTTTTTTTTTTTTGTTTTGTTTTTTTTAAATCAAGCACCAAAAATTGGTTTTGAGTGAATAAAGTTGTTTTCGAAATGCTAAAGCTGTGTGATTTCACATTGTCCCATTTAAACTGCTGCGGCTTTAGTTCTCATAAATAAAAATAGGAAGCATTACTTCCATTTCTAACTAACCTGACGACCTGAAAAGTATTCAAACTTAAAATAAAACTTGGTTTTAAAGCAGTCTGATTAGAGTGAATAATTTGAACAGCAGGTTACATTTCAGACAGAAAATTTGAAACCCCAAAACATCAGTGATATGATTGATCATTGAATTAAACCTTGATTTCCTTTACACAAGTGGAGTCCTTGGGAGTGTAGTACACTGCCTGTTCCTCAATTATGTCCTTGTCCAGCTACAGAGGAGGAGACGCAGGACCATGACTCACTAGACCTTTGTATTCTCAATTTCCTTCCACCGCAAGTGCACTTCTAAAAACCCGTCAACTGGCACCAAGTTAAACTTAAAGTGTGACTGAACAATCTGAGCACTACTAACCCTGCTGGAGCGGGACCAATGTTCCAGCTTACTGTAGGAGCAAGCAGAGGGTGCGCTCCGACTCTCCATCTGGTTTTTTTGTTGTTGTCGTTTGACAGTTTGCGGTGGGAGTGTGTGTTGAGTAAATACAGAGACATAAACATTTTAATTTTTAAAGATGTAAAATGTGAATTCATAAGGTTTGAAGTATAACTTTCCTTTTCAACCATCTGAGTGATGCTGAAAGCCTGTGAGGAAAATGATGAGCAACTACTGGACACCACAGACGGAGATCCAGAGGGAACCTGTAAGGCTTAATATGAGCATGCTACAAGCAACTACTATGTATCAACATGCTACTTCAAATTCAATGCCACGAAGCAGTAAATGAAAATATCACACTTATGTAAGCCTAAGTAAGAAATTTAAAGAATGTACAAACACAGAGACCAGCCTACCCCTGATCTTAATCCTGAGTGTTGAGCTATAGAGGATACTTTGCTAATTCCTGCAGGAATCTGTGAGCGGTGTGGTCGAGTTCGCTCTGATGATTTTAATGCATTCTTTGAATTCCTCTTGGAACTACGTTCATTGTTTCTAGGAGGACAAGGACGCTAAGACGAATCAGGAAAAAAAAAAAACTTTACCATCGCTCAAAACTGGGTTTTGACAGAATATCGTACCAAAGGTGTAAATCTGCAAGAATTACCAGTCTTGATGATAAGAAAAAACACTGTGGATAAGAAAAGTCGCCCTTCTGAGCTGGCACATTTTTCTGCAAAGAAATATTTATTCATAACATGCACTCAAATCACAAAGTGAAACATATTTTGGATACTTTGACCTTATGAATACACTGATTCACGCATTAGCAAAAACTGGGAAAAGTAAACATATTGAACAGCAGATGGATACAAGAACTCAAAATCGTTTCTCACCTCGTTACGCTGTTGTTGGTTCAGCTCCAATGCTCCAGACTTTTTTTCTTGCTCTCCCTCTGAACCGGCGCAAGCAAAACGAAACAACACAAAGGAATAATTAGCTTGTGAAATGAACCATAAATGCCTGGATTAAACACCACACTTTTAGTCCTACCCAATTCTTTCTCCTCGTTTTCTTCACTCACGTCTTCCTCGTCACTGTCGGAATAGAGCACAGCATTCTCTGCTTCATTTGATTCCCCCTCTCCAGCAGACTGAAGCAGTTTCCTGAGCTTCTTCTCATACACTGCCCTGGTGGAGGCTGAGAATCAGAAAGAGTCAGTAAAATACATTTATTCTTAGGAGAAAACTTACTACGCTAACACCACAATTTTGTCCAATTTTCCTCTATGAAAATAGGGGAAAAATATATTCTCAAAAGCAATCCTACCTAAAATGGGCCCAGCTTTAACTCCATATTTGAATAAGAAAGCCTTGAGATCCTTATCCGTCAGTGCACTCGGGTCAAGCTCCTTTGCACCTTCTGGATCCTCTCCCTTTGCAAGACAACAAAAATTAATGATGTTTAAGAATGAATAACTGCTGAAACAGACCATGGGATACAAGTACTGCTAACCATAATAGGAAGATCATTTGGTAAATTGTAAATGGCCTGTACTTGTATAGCGCTTTATCAAGTCCAACAAACCCCAAAGCATTCAGTCACTCACACTCTGATGGTGGTCAGCTTCTGGACAGGAGCCACTGCTGCCCTGGGGCACATCAAGGGGCAATAGAGGCATTACTGCTTTAAGATTATTTGGTGTGACATTTCTTTTTAAATCGTTTTACAAAAATAAAGCATTGAAATTATTCAATATAACAGAAAACAAAAATAATGTGATAAAAGTATTTTATAGCTCTAAAATATTTCATATAGTAAATTATAAACATTTCACAATTTTCTCAAAGCTGTGATCATCTCTCTTTCTTCCTGTTATTTTCCTCATTGATGGTATACAACCCTCTATGAACATCGAGTCAGCGTTTTTAGAAATTACCTTTTTGTGGCTTATTGTCCTTGTGGAAGGAATCAATGACAGTATCACCAGTCACAGTTTAGGCCATAACAAAACGTTTCCGTATTTAAAATCCTTTCTTTTTATACAATATTTCAATTTGCTAAGGAGCTAAATTTATTTGACTTTAATTATCAAGATTAACAGAATTAAAAGAACAATTGTGTGTAACGAATCTACAAGCAATAAAATAAAAATTTCAAAGCACAAAAATGCAGATAAAACAATATTAACAAATATATAGAAAGTAAAGTGACAATATAGAAAGAATTAAATTTAATGAAACAAAAAAAACAGCATGAAGTGAAGATGTCAAGCTACTGAGAAGACATGAATCTTAAGACATGGCTTTGAAGTCTGTAATATTAGAGCTGTTGCTGCACAACTGCGAATTATTCCACAATATTGGAACAGCAACTGCAACAGCACAATTAGCATATAGATGAAGTTTGATTTAAAAAGGTCCAGTGGATAAAACAAGGTCAAACATTTGTGAACCTTCAAAAATCAGCAATAAGGTCCTTAAATTTTTGCAGGAGTGCAAACTTATCTGCAGTCATCTGCTGTGAAAGCAGAACCAGAGATTTAAAAAAAAAAATAAAAAAAATAGCTGAAAACAACATCTCTCTCTGTTCTGGAGCCCACATAGCTAATTTGGCTCCATAAAAAGAAAAATATTACAGACAACACACAGCACCCTTTACATAACACAGTAATCCAACAACAAAGTGTGTGGTCAGAGACCAATAGACCAGGTGCAACACAGAGCACTGAAGGAGATTCTTCCTGCCCAAAGCCGCAATCACCTACAGTTAAAGTTATTTACACCCCAGGCAAATTTGCATGTTAAATTACTTATTTAACATGTTTTATTTTTGTTTATTTTTCTTATTCGGAAAAATAAACAATCTTATTTTTCCGAATAAGATTGTTTCTGTTTGGAAAGGAGACAAGAATCTCTCAACATTATGAAGCAAAGTGAAAGGATTGTACATTGAAAACCCTTATTATTAATATATGCCCTTTATTGGCATATTAGAGCAACCACACCCTTTCATAAATGTTGGCAAGTACTGGCACAGTTTTTTTATTTTATTTATTTGACTATATATCCATCCCAGTGATGAGCTTCAAGTCTCTGAGATACTTGCTTTCCTGTCAGGCAGGGGAACTCCTAAATGTTATTACTTCCAGTCTGATGAAACATAGCAAATAGATAGTTTGTGGTATGGTGTCACAATAGCACCAGTTATCTTAAACAAAACAAAAAAAAAAGTTCCAATGATTATAGCAAAACATCTCTGCATTTTGTTACTTTTGCATAACTGCCAAATTTCAGGTAAAGATTTTTGTCCCAGCTCTTCGTCTATTTAAAGCTGGGTATTCCAGTGAAAACAAAATTTACCCAAATGTGCCGCTTCAAAAAAACAAACAAAAAAAATCAATGTAAACAGATCAACAGAAGCTATTGACCGTAATGCTAAAGCATAGCCTTCTGAAAAATGGGGTTCCATATGTGATTGCTACTTGAGATTGAGAATATACAGCAATAATTTCCTTTCTTTAAGCAACCTATAGAGCAGCTTTTGTTGTTGGCTAAAGTAACTGAAAGTGGCAGGTGTGGATGTCTGTAGAGGCATGGCTAAGTACAGAAGCACATGTAAATCTATACTATAGCTTTACAGCTGGTGAACTCGGTGGGAAAAGGACTTTTAGACCGTCTGAGAGACTCGGCCCAGAACCCCTACCTCAGTAAACTTATTTATTAGTCTAATAGTTAGACTATTACTGTTACCATGTGGCGCTAAGCTAGAAAAAGCCACTCTTTTGTTGGCCTGTTTTCCGTTTTGTGCGTCATGCCACTTTGAAAAATGAAAAAGGTATAAATTGATAGACTCACTGCCACATTGTGCTCCTGTTCATCATCACTGGAGAAATCCGCTGCATTTGTCTGGTCGACGTGTCTCAGGTGCAGCGCCACATAAGCCTCCTTCTTGCTCCCTCCAGGTGGCAGCTCCACATTGTGAGCAACTAAATCTGACTTCAGGCGAGATTTGGAGAGATACGCAGGGTCCTCGACAAATGGCATTTCACAGGGGCAACGAAAGGAATAAAATCTAATTCTAAAAAGTCTGGAGGTGTAGGTGCACCGGGCAGAGCTGCTCCGAGGAAACCCGCTGCCTGGTGTGAGAGCCTGATTCGCGGTCTGGATTGGGAACAGCTGCGGGTGGAGACTTGATTGACAGCAAATAAACTAGTTTTAACCACACAGGCCTAGCCAAAGGTGCTCATGGGTACATTTGGATTTAATGGTTCAATAACGCAACAACAACAAAAAAAAAGCTAGAAGGATAGATAGAACTGCAACAAATTTTGAAAGGTGGGTGCGGCTTATTTATTCTAATAAAAATAACTTAATTAAACCGTTTTCCTGAAGCCAGACATCCAACTTTCCAAGTTAGAGCCTAAGCAACTCTAAAATCAATATCCAATATGGCGGCTGCTCCCACAAAACATAGTAGTCCATGCTGGAGAAATGAACTACTCATATGCAACATTTGCAAACATGTTTTATCAAGAAAAGCATCTGACTACTACTGCTTATTGTGATTAGCAAAGTTACATAGTTGCACTAAAATATTATTTTATGACTTCATCAGAAACACGAAATCTCAAGAACAATGATAAAGGTAAGCTTTAAAATTCTAAGAAAGAAGTTTCATTTGGTCTAACAGACAGCATGTGGATCCACCAATATTAGACATTTTCATACTGTGGAGAAGAGTCACAAACTGTGGCGTAAACCCGATCTGCATTGTTTTCTGATTATACTCAAACATTTTTGCACTGTAAACACTAAATAGGATTTGTAAATTTTATAATTGCAATTCCCAAATTACATGGTTAATATGGTTTTAAAGATGGTTCGATTAAATATGGTTATATCCACCTCTTCCCTTTGGCCTTTGTAAAAGTTAATCTTATTTTGTTTTTGGTTTTTTTTCTTGTCTATGTAAAGTTTCATTGTTGATATGTTTACCTCATATCATTCTATTCTTTTAGGTATTTTACTTCTACTTTTAATCAATTTATTTTGCTTTAATTTTCATCTTTACTCAACAATTCATTCTTAATATTCGGCATTTTGTACAGTGCGGTCTGATTTTAAAGTGCTTTATAAATGAATGTACCTTCGCTTGGAAAGAACTAATCCAGACAACAACATATCAACCATAAATAGTAGAGCAACAGAAAAACATTTTTGAAACCAGTTTACATATTTTTCCTTTATGAAGCGAGAAAATGAAGAGATCCAAGATCCAAGAATGAAAAAGCTGAAAGCGCCTGGTCAAACAGAACAGAAATGCTTTGTTAATATATATATATATATCTATATATATATATATATATATATAGATATATATATAGATATATATATATATATTTTTTATGTGTGTGTATAGCTCTATACATCCCCTGAATGCTGTAGTTGAGTTATATTTCAGAAGATGAATTATAACATTGACAATCTGGGTTTGGTTTATTAACTGATGGAAACTGCATTGCCATTGAGATTGAATTGGTCTTGAAATATAACAAAGATCTTCAAATGGCATGGTCGAGTTTTTGATATTCCACACAGACACAATCAAGACATCCACAATTTTTAAAGACATGCTTAGTAGTGGAGCTGCAAATTGAAATTTGTCTAACTAAGCTGTTATCAATAATATATCAGAATACCTTGAGCTTCCAGGTTTGACCAAGGTCCTGTTTGCTGTTGCCTTTGTAATATTTTTGATGTGTGCTGATGCATTTTTACCAAAGTTGTGTCCTGGTATAAGTCACAAAGAAAGTGTGACCTGTCCTATTTAATCCCATGGTAACAGATGAAAAACAAACAAAGAATTTATTCAAAACAGTCTGGAAAGCAGCAAATGTATTGTGTAAATCAGCAATCAAGATACAGTGTGTTTCTTGGAGGTCGCTACCAGCCAGATACTTATCCACATGAAATCTGCAAAGCTAGCATGTAGGCAGTGATTAAAATGGAAATAAACCAAAGCTCATGTTTCTGCTAAATCCAAATAAACAGATACAATCAAAGTAAAATCTCTTCATAGCAGCCATCTTATTTTATAAGAACTGTCCCTCTGTTATAGAAACTAGTAGCTTTTACAAAAAACAAAGTGAAAAAAACAATCTACTAAACGTATAATTTACTGAAACACAAAGGGACTCCTGTGTTTTCGCAATGTCAACTACTCAAAAGATTGTTTGGGTCAAATTTAATACACACGTCTGTTTTAAATGCTACTTTGAAATTTCTATGTGAAGATTTACACCAGGAAGTTGAAGGCTACTAATGAAATACACCTATAATTAAAGATTTGAGACGTTTGTTTTAATATTTTCAATCTTATTTTAGAAAAGTTGCATCACACTTATTTAGAGTGCTGTTTTTTGAAAAGGTTGGACCACTGCTAACTATCCAGTACTGACCAAGATAGCAATCGATCAATCTATTATAAATTTACATCACTATGTTTTAAAATGTAATCAGTCCCTTTACTCATCAGGCCAACGGATGACGCATCAAGATGATGCTTTATTTTTATACCTTTATTTTACCGAGAAAATCCCACTGAGATTAAAAATTGCGTTTGCAAGAGAATCCTGGCATTACATTTAACATTAGTTAAATAGTATATCTGAAAATTGTGTTGCATCATAAAGTTACTAAAAACTACAGATAATTCTTGCATTACACAATGAGATGAGTTAAAACTATAGCAAGGATATATTTTTCCACTTAATGCGATTCAGTGTTGCATTTAATTATGGCAATCTTTATTAAGGTTGAATTGTTTAGTGCATTTTTCGATTGCTCTTTATGGCAATGGGCATAATAATAGTATGTTTTAGTTTAATATGTGGGAGTTCAGCCTAATTTAGATCCATTTTCAAACAAGCTAATCACAGGATGAAATTAAGCTTTGACGACTGGGAGATTAACAGTCTGTTTTCGGCTGATACTCTACAATGCATACAAAAAAAATTCTTACTCACCTATTTAATTTGAATTAAATTAACAGTAGTGCTGTTGCAAAACCTTGAACTCTTTCTTCACCTGAGCCCTGCAGCCAGTCTGAATGTGTTCATTGAATAATATATGCTTACCTATGATTTATTTGGTTTGTCTTTTGGTGTCACAGTTTCTTGCACGTTATAGTGTGAAACAAATTACCCCATAATAAAACATTATTCTGGCCTGATTGGAACTAAAATTACTATCTTTACACAAAAAAATCATTTCATTGAAATTCTGCACTTAGTTGCAGTCAAAACATTCTCATCAGAAAACATTATTGATCAACAGTTGGCCGGTTTCATTGCTTTGGGCAAGTCTTAAAAAAAAAAAAAAACAGTTCATATGGATTTTAGGCCTCTGGGATGATGTGAACAAAATATACACAGTGTATTGATATTTTCTAGCTTTAAGGGAACAAATCTGTCCTGAGCAGATTTTCTTATTGGTTTGAATATAAGTCAAATCAAGTTTATTTGTGTAGCACTTTTCTGAGACAAGGCAGTTAAAATGTGCTTTACGTGAAAAAAACATAGCACAATTAACACTGTAATGTAATATTACATTACAGAATAGAGAGCATTAGTAAACAGTGGCAATCCAGACCAGAATTAATCTATTTTCCAGTTATTATTAATCCAAGGCAGCTCTAAGCAAATAGGTGTTTAGCTTTGATTCACAGGAACTCAGTGTTTCAGCTGTTTTGCAGTTTTCTGGGAGTTTGTTCCAGATTAAAATGCTATAAAAACTGGTTGCTGCTTCTCCATGCTTGATTCTGGTTCTGGGGATGCAGAGTACTTGAACCTGAAGACCTGAGTGGTCTATAAGGTTGATACAACAACAACAGGTCTTTAATTTATGTTGGTGCTAAGCCGTTCAGTGTCTTCTAAACTAACAAAGGTATTTTAAAGTCGATTTTTTGAGCTACAGGGAGCCAGTGGAAGGACTTTAGACCTGGGGTGACATGTTCCATTTTCCTAGTTTTAGTGAAAATGTGAGCAGCAGTGTTCTGGATCTGCTGCAGCTTTTTGATTAACTTTTTATGCAGATCTGTAACGACACTGCTGCTTGGTAGTAGAGATATTTATGTTTTGACGTGCTTACAGAAGTATGAGTTTACCGTTAAACCTTTTTTATTTGCCATTTTTTAATTGTTCCTCTTTTCAAACAACCCTGCTGCTGTGGCAGCTCATGTTCTGTTACTCCCTATTCTGTGAGTCTTCCAGAAGTTTTCACAACTCTTAAAAGTTTTCCTGGAAATTTTCTAGGAATTGCAACCAAAACATGAACGATACATTTTAAAACATTTTATTGGAATTTTGTGTGATAGACCAACACAAGTGCAATGAAAACAATACACGGGTTTCAGTTTCTTTTACAAATAAAAATCTATACACTGTGGTAAAAAACACACCAGGCAGGTCAAGTATAAGGTTGTAGAGAAGTTTAAAGCAGTGTTTAGTTAAAAAAAAAAAAATGCACTCCTGAATCAGTATGGCACAACTGCAAACATATCAAGATGTGGTCAATTACCTAAACTGACAGGCCTGGACTGCAGAGCATTAATCAGAGAAGGCCCATGATAACTCTGTGGAGGTCCACAGATATAAGAAATTTGGGTTTTGGCTTTGCCACCACACTGTGTGGTGGAAAAATAACACTGCGCCTCCTGAACACACATCCCCACAGCCAAACATGGTGGAGGCAGCTGCTGTGAGGAGGCTTTAATTCAGCAGGGACTGCTGAGCTGTACTGAGCTGACAAGAAGATCAACAGACATTCTGGAAAAACTGGCTGCAAAAGGCAGAAATTCATCATCCAGCAGGAAATTACCCTAAACACGTAAAAAGAGCTGCTGCAAAATAGTTTAGATCAAATCAAATCAATATTTATATGTTAGAATCCTTCAAAGTCCAGACAAAATCTTATTGTGGATTTGTGGCAAAACCTGAAAATTGATGTTCACATATGATTTCCATTTACTCCAAATGAGATTAAGTCATGTTGCAAAAAATAAAGAAAAGACCAAAAATTCAGGCTGCTGTACAAAGTCAGTAAAGACATAACAAGACTAAAAGACCACACTTTTCAGATTGTTAAAACAAATTTTTTTCCATGTCACACTTGTACACTACTTAGCGGTGATAGATCACACATAAGCCCCAGAAAATACCTTGATATTGTTGTATGCTAAAACATTCAAAAGGTATGAATACTTTATAAAGCACTATTTTGTCAATATTTTTAGAGACTAGCTCTTGTATCATCAGCAGCAGCATGTGGTATCATTATATTCTGAGCATAATGATGCAATGCAAACTTTAATTAACCCTAGGTGGAACTAGATGTGTGTCATTTCCTGAGGCAGTGATGTGGAAACGGTCTAATTTGGCCACAATGGACTACAAGGTAATCAACAGGGCAGACTGAAAAAGTCAAGAAATTCCATTTTAAAACACTAACTGGCAAGAATGTCTCACTGTCACTACATGAAATACATCTTCGAGAAGCAATTACTTTCATAGAAATCTGTCCAGTCTCTCTGCACGTTCTGTACATTTTATTTTCTGGTTAAAGTAAAATACCACAAAACCCAATCAATCATAAAGGAGGCCAAATCCAAATCATAGATATACCTAAATATGTGAACTTGGAATTATTTTAATGTACCATTTGCAGATAATGGAGATTCACATTAAAGATCATTTTGAAACAAATCCCAAAAAAGCTCCTCAGTTGATGGTCCACTGTGCATCCAATGGCTTTAAACCCTACATGATATTTCAAAAAGAACTCACATAGGAATAGAAAGCCATAAGTCGCATGTGTGGTTCGAGACTGTAGGTGATAATACAAAAATTGTGCACTCACATGCAGTTAGAATATTTATGCATTTCCGACCGAACTTGCAAACAATGAGGAGAAGCAGGAGAAAAATACACAGCATTCAGCATTTGGAATCACATCCGCATGAATAATTAACCAAAGAAACTGAAAGTATTCATCTGAAGCCCAGGGGAGCAAACTGAAACTGTCTTGTGAGCCTATAAACAGTAAAGATTGTATTTTTCACCAAAACAGACTCACATAAATTGACCTTTTTTCTCTCTCTCTCTGAATGAATCTCAAAGAACTTCCCTAAAGCTGTGCAGCTCTTAACGGGGGAGTTGTGGAATAATTTTTTTGATTAAAAATTTAGTTTTTAACCCGCCTCTGCAGGGAGAAAGTGGAGTGCAAATCAAGAGGTTTTGTTTCAAAACACATTACATAAACTCTTTTTTATATTCTGCACAACTTCCTCACGAACAAAGAAAAAGAGTGCGTAACCCTGAACTATGGTTTAACTGCACAGCATAAATGCTCATCAGTTTTTAGAATGTCCAAAAACATGTTCAGACACAAAAGTAACATTTTAATGCAGCTGGAAGTTATCCACTTAAGAAATAATACTCATTCTACTGAATATGACAAATGAATTCTCAAGAATATGACTAATATGTACTTTTTCGATTGTGTTTTACAATTCAAATCCTTTTCATTTGCATTGTCTCTACTCTTTCTATGTATTTCATTTAAGAGGCATTTACACTGATTTTCAGCACTGCCAATTGTTCAGAGTGCTGTGGGTCATTTTCAGGGGCTTGTGTTAGCAGAGACTCAGTACTCAAGCTGTGCAGGCCAACTCTGCGCACCCAGATGTCTGCTCAGAAAACAGAAGCCTTTATAAAAACATGAAAAAATCCTCCCGGACTGAGAGGAAACGGACTAGCATGGAGGACAGAGGAGGCATTTGTTGACATTGTATCAAGTGCAAAGCCGAGGTATGTGAGGCTTAGCGAGGCCAGGTATTTGTTAGTCAGTGTTTCTTGGGCTTTTGCTGTCTCCAACTCAAACAACAAAAGCTCCATTGAGAGCCTCCTTTTTTTTTTCCTCCCCTCTGAACAAGCACACAAAGCTTCCTAAACTATACACCGTAACTGTCCAGTTCTGAGAGAACCACATCTTTTTTTTTGCACCTGTTTCAGTTTTTCTTTGCAAAGACACATAATTATAACAGATACACTTTTTCTCTGAATATAATCATCAAAATTAAGCACATTTAAATAGTTTGTGATGTCAACCTTTACAAACTGCTGCTGATTACTGTTCCCACTCCAAGATGTCAAGGCATACTCAGGATATTCTTGTTCACATCCGTTCAGGGGAAAGAATTTACTCAATCAGCCCACTCTGGGTTCAAAGAAGACCACTGCCACTGAGCTGCAGGGTTCCTCTGCTCATGCATGTCTCAGCATAAATTAGTAAAGCCCCCTCTGTCAGACTCTGTCCAGACGAGAAGGTGAATCTCAGCCACAGGCAGGATTAGTATTAATCCCTAAACATCGTACATGTCTCCTCTTTGCTTGGAGCCATTCAGAAATCATCAGAGAACAGATGAGGTTTTTTTAATTAATATTATTTCATGTTTTTTAAAGATTATGGATGGCAGGTATTTGTTATTTGTCTATTTACAAAAAAACCTAAAAGCACTCTTTTTATTATCACTGTCAATGTAGCAGTTGCCTAACACTCAAAACATTACGAATTAAAACATGTTATCTGATAATGTGCTGACCTGCTAAAAGCATCTTCAACTGCCTGACAACACAAATAAAATCCCATTATATACTACATACAACACATGTGAGTCAAACAGCATCACTGAGGCTATCAGTGATGCTGTTTTTTTCTATCAAGATAGAAAAAATAAGAAACAGCTTAAAGACCAGCTATAAACCCCACTTCCAAAACTAACAGTGACACGCATTTGATCCTGGACAGATTCTGATTCAAATCTGATGCTTACCTCCTCTTCCTCCTCTCTCGCGTCCCTCTCCGGACCTACTGTGGCATCCACTCAGCCTGATACTGTATGGAAAGACAATGGATAGGTGGGGGGGAGGAGTTACTATGTGAGCAGGAGACGGAGTAAAAGCAGAATGAAAACTGGGAGAGAGAGGGAGAGAGAGAGGAGAGAGAGCTAACAGACCTTCAAAACGCACATCTGACTGGACGCTACATGAATTGCAATTCTACTCTCTCCCCCCTCACTCCCTCCTTCAGAGGTAGGGTCAGGGAGAACGACAGCCAGAAAATCCATCCTCACGTGGGAAATGTGAGGGAAAACAACAGACTGTGAAGAAAAAAAAAATGGGTTCTGGTTTTAAACAAGTCGCTTCTTTCTTTGGTTTTCCTTTGAATGAGTTCTTAAGATTCCAAGTTGGCAAAGAGCCCATGGGTCCTGGATGGAGGGGATAAAAGATAAAAGAGGGGCAGAGTTGGGGGGGGAGTTTCCATTGTGCATGTTCCCTTCCTTTCAGACTTTGCACTCAAGTTGATCTTTGCAGGCAGTTACTAAATATTTCAGTCGTTGTTCAGTTTAAAACAGAAGTTTACATTTTTGTCAGGCTACTGATTTTTTCGCTCAACTATAAGCTAACTGTTATTTTGCTATTTTAGTTTTTTTTAAAAAACTTTCAAGACGAAAATCTTTTTGTCTTGAGTCTTTTGGTCTTTGTTCTGCTACTTTTTTGTCCTCCTTACAGTCAGTTACTAGTTTTGCCTGATGAATCTGAGCTGAAGACAGCAGGTGCTGTTGAACTCTCTCGGAGCCAAATTCACTCACTGCTCCCCCCTTTCATTCATTCTCTCCCACATATCCCTGTCTGTGTTTTGTGTAAGGCTGGGGGGTGAGTGGGGAGAGAAAGCCACTGTTTTATGAGAAACATGAGACCCACTTAGTGAAAAGAAACACTTTACTTCAGGTTTTAATGAGTGATGCCACCTTGGTCTTGTTAGAACGCCTGATGATTAAGGAAACAGTGAAAAGCGTTAATGTCTGTCACCTTTTTTGCTGCTAGAACTGCAATAAAAAGCCTTTTTTCCCCCCTTCTTTCAATGAACCCCCCTCCTCTCCTCCTTACCCACAAACCCTTCCCGTATCCACTCTGTCTTCCTCTCACTTTCCCTCAAATAGACACACAGTCGTGGTTCATTACTATTCACCAGGTTTCACTAAGACACGCATCATTGCTCCCCTCCCTACAACTGTGTCAGGAGAGGTGGAGGAGAACAAGGCAGAAGCAAAAGACATTTCTGCAGTACAAAGCGATGAATCACCGTGGTGTTTTCTGTGTTCTGGCGTCTGAACAAAACATATATTACAGCTGCATGCATGGGCTCTCTTCTTATGATTCACCAATAGAAAAATCTGCAGTTTGTAATAGTGATTTGATTCCTAATATAGAATGACCCTTTGTGCATTTTTAATCAGTCTTGTTCCATTCATTAAGTCCATTCAGATTGTACGTGAGCATTATTATCTGTCCTCATACAATGAGACAGCATCTCATCCATGAAAATGCTAAATCAATCCTCTCTTGCTCGTGTGTTGGATCTATTTAGGCTTTCTAAGTCAAGATTATTTTGTCATATCCACTCCACAGAATAACATCCCTGTGAATATAATTCTTAGTGATCCTGCTTTTATTCTTTGCTTTGTAGTATTTTATTTTTTTTTTTAGATAACAATCCTAACCGTGACAGCTGATGCAAAGAAAGAAAGACCTTTTTGCAAAAGTACTCTGTTACATTATTAGATCAAAGGAGATTCATTTTGGCGGCTACTTTAAGTCTAACCAGGCCAGTTAGGATCAATTCAGCTGAGCCTAGCAAGCATTTTATATTTTAGAGTTTGCTGTAATGTTAGACGAAATGTAGGAGTCCATTTTGAGATGCATGACTTGAGTTATTTATTCCTCAATTCAACTCAAATCATTGAATTATTTCTCACAAAGATGTGTTGAAGGATTTAAAATGGTTATGGTGCCACTCCTCCAAGGTCCTTCTCACTGTGCATGGTGACTAAATCTACTTCTCCTCCAGCTTTGTTTATTACAGCTCCATGTCTTTTTTTATAAGGTCAGCACATTTCTCCCACACTTGAATGGCATGTTCTCTTGTCTTTCCCGTACTGAAGCAAATAATGGTTATTGTACTTAAAATAATAAATTTTAGAACTAACTTTGTTCCTTTTTTTTACTTTGTATCTAAATAATGATAAAGGTCTTGTTTTACTCATGTGCATGTTTCCACATTGGGTCATTTTTCTTCCTACAAATTCCATTAAGAAAGAAAGAAAGCATTTAAATAGCACTTAAAACCCAATGATTACAGGTTTTAATATTCGCTAACGGATGTTGTTTTCTTGGTTGTCTTTGTTACACATAGAGATCAAATGATCAGGCAATAAAAATAATCAGGGTAGAGTGGAGACTTTTTCAGCTTGTTTAAGTAAGGTATCCATAAAATTAGCTTTACATTTACTGATTTAGGCAAATCCATGCACTATTATCATTACCATTAATAACAAAATCATATGCAACAATATATTTACATTTTTTTATACTGTAGCATTTGAATTCACATTTGTGACAAAAATTTGCCAAGCAAATAAACAAAACATGCTGTTTTGAGACTATGAATTCATTTATTAATGGGAAAAAAGTTATTCAAACAAAAAAAAAAAAGGTGATTCCCCTTCGTGCCACCTGTTGCATCACCTCCAATCAAGAATTTGCAATAAGTAGCAAAGAGTGTTTCAAATTCTTGTTGAGAAATTTTGGCCCAGGATTATTGTTAATCAGCAATATCGGAGGGATTTTTTCCACAGCAACTTTATTGGATGTAAGTTCAAACTTTTACTGGACCTATATTCCTCCTGCATGAGGTTGGTTGATCCCAGCTTTAATAAATGAAATCCCGACTGAAAGCTGCCTTTTGTTTCAGGTCATCTCTATCCAATATAATATAACAGATGAAATCTTGAAATATAGAAATAGACATAAGTATGCTTTTTGGATAGTTTTGTCTTTGTTCTTACTTTTATAAACCCATCCTGCTATCATTTTTAGACAGTCGATGTTTATTTAAAAGTAAAATATATATTTTTATCTCAAAGCTGCAGTCTTACAGCATCCTTTGATATATTCATGAACCACTGTTACCTCGACTTTACCTTCCTCACTTTTAGAGTGCACCAAGCCAAAAAAGAATAGAAGTGTTTTGCCCCGCAGACACGTCTGTTTGCATACCTCACATCATTGCCTCTTTTTCAGGCTTGTTGAGATGTAGAGGGGGGTTCTCTGCAGGGCATTTCTAGCCAAAGCTGCAAGGACTGACTGCAGAAATATGGAAGGGTGACAGAAACGTCTCTCATTGCTCTGTGACACATCTCCTTTGGCTAATCTGTTTCACTTGTGTTACTGACTAATGGATGAGTTTGAGCTGAATATTATGCAAATTTTTTGATTTATAGGTTAGGGAATGTCTTAAATCAGAACACATGCTCTGCAGGCGGTTTGGATTCTAATGGAACATGATAAATACTATAAAACTTTGGGGGGAGGGTAGTGTGAATAAAAAAAATAGTAATCTTCTTATAATTCCTGTCACATTGTCCTGGCTCTGCTTCAGGTTTCTGATTGCTGATTGGATAAATGTCAGCATATGGAGATGAGACAGAGGAGAGCAAGACAGCAATGCTTTGGACCTTGAAGTGGCTGCCAAGACCCAAAAAAAGCAATAAAGACTGATATTCATAAGTAGTTTGCTTTTTATTGGCTTCCTCATTCACAATATTTTAGCAATTCCTCACAGAGATTTCTTTGCGGACAATTTTTGTGGAGGTCTGATAGTTTGCTGTCTAAACAGGGCAGCACTATCACACCATCTAGTGTTGGAAAAAAATAGTTGATTAGGAATTCCTCTCACATCAGAAAATGATGTGCAGGTTGGCTCGCTCCATTTGATTATTTGACCATCTCTGTGCAGAATAATTTAGTGAGCATGTAATGAGTTTGACTCTAGAAGTCTGTTTACTGAGCAAATTGTCTCTGTGATCAACTTTAAATTCACAAACTCATTTAGAAGCAGCTGTGGTTCAACAAGCATCTAGTCTTGTATAATATTCAACCATCGGGAATCTGAGAAGATTTAGTCAGTCAAATCTACTAAGCATTGCGTGTTTAATGAGATACTTTCCTTTAAGATATTAGAGACAATCCCAAATGTGAGCTCTCTTTTTTTTAAATAGAAATATAAATGAACTATGGCATTTATTGTAGCTTATTCTGAAATTACCAAACAGTTTCATTAACATCATTATTACAACTGTAAGAATATGTGTTCTTTACTTATTGTACAAAAAAATAGGTCTGTTTTAGCTTTTAGCTGTTTATTGGTCTTATCAGCTCTATAAATCTATAACAAATTACTCATCAATGAAAACTGATATCCAAGTTTCTATAGGAATGTCGACTTTATTGCTGAACAAAGTCAAACACTTTAATTCGTTTAACAACCTAGCCATGCAAAGCTCCTGAGCAATTCTGCATTTCTGTGTTTTATACTTCCTAGATGCTGTGATTTCTTCCAGTCTTTTAAAGAAGTCTTGAACAAAATAGCAAAGATGCAATGATTTAAAGGGAGGAATAAAAAGGAGAAATTAATTGTGTATTGCTGGTAAAATCCCTCAACTGAACTCAACACTGTGAAGAATTCACCCGTCATTCATAGTCAAGGAAATCTCTTGATGATTAATGTGGCATTAAACAATATTGAGGCAAAATAAAATTGGATGACTGAAAAGTTCAGGTCTCTAGGAGTAAAACAAAATCTCAACTGTACAGGAGAGAAGAGCAAATTATTGTCATGCAATCTGAGTACATGTAAACCTAGTGCTCACTGGGGAACATCTGGTGTTGGTAATTTTCCTGTAGTACATTTATAATTACTCACTTTCAAAAGCATCAAATGCATTTTGGGCAACTTCTTTCTGTCATGAAGCACATTCTATACATAGTAACAAAATCAAACAAAGCTGACTTATGTGTGGTCAGAGCTGCCACCCAGTAAATATATAACTTCTCTGTCATTTATCCAGCATGCATTTTGTGTAGTAGGGTGTATAAGAAAGGACAGATAAAGAAGAAATATTAAAATAATACATTATCGAACCAAAAAGTGAAAGAAATGAAATGACTACTCTCTTGTAAAGCTGAAAACAAAAATTATTTTTTTCATGAAATACCATGTACCTCAACTTTAATGTTTAAATATCCCTTAAAATGTTAATTGATTTTAAATGATAAATGATATATTGTTTTCTCTTCAATTCAACACTGTGCTTCAGATTTTGAAAACTGACATGTTTCGCTTCAGAAAGAGATGGCCTACTTCAGTAACCAGAATTTGTTGTTCAGTTTTAACACTTGTCTCCAAGATAGCATTAGTTGACAATTACCTGAAGAACTCCTCTCATGTTGCAGCATCTCAAAGGAGAGGAAGTGAATGTTAATGAATGCCTCTTCAAAAAACACTCATATTTCTCAGGGTTTAGTACATAACCAACATGTTCAACACGTTGGCAAATCAGTTACACAGCTGGAGGCTTTGCATGTCTGACTCTGAAAGATATCACGGCAGCAAGAGATATCATCTCAAGAAAACATGACATATTTAGCAAAAAAGGATTCTTTTTTAAGACGCAGCTGACAACTGAAGATAGCATATTTTTTTATGTTTTGAGGCAAATTAAATCACAGAAGACGTGAGATATGAACCAGTCTGGTAACACATTTTCAAGATGATTTAGTGATGGATTCGCAGACACATAGCAGTGTAAAGGTTTATGTTGTCTTGCTCTATCAGTTTGTCAAAAGTTCCCATCATAAGATAAATAAATTCAAAAATAATAACAAAAAACAGCAAGTCTTTGATTTCTGGTTCCTTCTACTGTGAGTGTGACAGACGCCCATATTTGGTCATAACCAGTTTCCTCCTTTCTCACATTAACAGGATTAGGTATTATGCCCTTTTTTTATTCCAGTCTGGTAGCCGAATGTAACATGTTACTCATCATTATATACATTTATTTTACAAAAATGTCACTCCTATAAATGTGAGTTCATATTTTTTTTTCTAAAATAGGCTTGAATTATTTTTGCATATTGTGCGTATTGTGTTTTCTCATATATTTAGATTAACATAAACACTGACAGTGGAAGAAACTAATTAGTTGAGAGAAAAATGAACCTAATCACAACGTTGAAACAAAGAAATGTGTGATGGTTTCAAATTGGAGCTTTGCACCAAGTACATGGCCAAACCTGTCCTGTTTTGATTTCATTCAAGAAGCACCTTAGTCCCTGATACTGACACAAATTCAGATCATTTGTAATAAATAAATGAACACTGGCTCACCAAGTGATATTTGTTCCATCATACCAATTCAAGAAAATCTAAGCTTGACTGCAACCATTCAGGCTGATAAATGTAAGAACAGGATGCCACCTAATGTGCATCTCTGGGTGAAACATCTGATATTTGTTTCATGTATATTGTGTCTGGGGAACTATTTCAGAGTTTATTTGGTCGTATCTTTTGGATAATTATCAGTTTGGTAATCCCGGTGTAATTTTATCTCAAAGGCCACTAGATAATAATTTAATACTACGGGTCTCCAGGCCTACTTGAATGGCTTGTCAATCTGTCTTAGTACCACTTTTTAAAAAAATAAATCTAAGACTGGTCAATTTGAGGAATAAAATTGCATACAAATGTTCATTTACATTTATTTTACAGGAACTATAAAAGTCGCCACTTGTTGTACAAGTGATTTTGTTAGCATTTTAACATTTTCACAGGCCAAAAGAGAACTAAAATGTAGCAACACATGTTGAGGGCAACATGTGTTGCTCCTTATATTGTATATCTGTCCTGTATGTGAAGCCTGCATAAGCCTTGTTTTGGGGGCAATAATAAATATTCCATGAAAATTACTTTATCTGGCTGTAATTCTTTTGAGTTTTATCAAATTATATTATTCAACAACTTACCAAGAGGATTATTGTTCTCAATAGTGACTTTTAAATTATCCAAATATGACAAATATCACAATCTGTAAATAAGACAGATCTGTCGTTGCTGTCTGTATGACAAATTTTCCATTAACATAAATGTGACATACTGTGCAACACAGAGACACACAAATGTTAACTTTCTTGTAGCATTTCAACAAGCAGCCCTCTTTCTAAGTCAAACATTGATGCCATTCAGATTGGAATAATATTGTTAGAGGAATCAAGACTTTATCCATTAACTCAGGAGGACATCCTTTTCAGTTGAGCAATGCAAAAAAGGGAGAGAGTTGAAGGCTTTAAATAGAGATCCGGAAACCCATTTCACTGAAGCAGAAGTCAATAGAACCTCAGAGATTCATTCGACATTCGGTTGTGAAAAAAATATACCTGGTGGTTTTCTGTGCCCAAGATGTTCCTAGATGAGAGGATTGTAACTTTATTCAAACTAAACGCCCATCACACACTGACTTATTGGAGCGTTTTCTTCAGCTTTGGACTGTGCATTGCTTTTCTTGGGCCTACAATATTGGACTTGCAATGTCAAACAAACTCAACACTGAGTCAGATTACCTGGGTCTTCTTTTCTCAGCAGTTCTGCTTGTTGATCGGCAGCTCGGTTGGTGGCGTTTTCAAGAGAACGTAAGTAACACTAAACATGTAAGCGTCAAGAGATTCATCTTCATTTTAACTGTCTGTTTCTGTCTTCTTTTTTTGTCTTTAAAGGTTATTCAGTGCTTTAGCTGCCCTATTTGTCTCTGCTGTTCTCATCTCTGTAATATTTGCCATCATTCCTGTATGTAATAATGTCCTCGTACTGGCCATCGCCATGGCTGTGTCTGGTTTGGCAATGGGGATTATTGACACCATTGCTAATATTCAACTGGTCACCATCTATCAGAAGGACTCAGCCATTTTCTTACAGGTAAACTAAAGAGACGCTCATTTAAATAATAGGATAGAGAGATATGCTGCTGTTCTTCCAAAACTCTGGTAGTTTGACGTTCCTGCCCTTTATGTGCTCCTGCAGGCTCTGCACTTCTTCATCGGGTTTGGAGCCCTGGTGAGTCCACTGATTGCAGATCCTTTCCTCTCTGAGACAGGCTGTGGGAATCATACGGGGAACGAGACCGAGATCATGCATCATTTCAGGAGCATGCTGAGATACAGTCCAATTGTGGAGCACAACATAACTCAGAGCCACCTGCCTCATGATGGAGTGGAGAAGGAGGAGCCAATTGTGCAATATGCTTTCTGGATCATGGCGCTTATTAATGTAAGACACTTGGCAGGCACACGTTAGTCATCATTTGATTTTTACTTATTATTTATTTGATGGAAATTTGTTTTTTTAATTTATTTTTTTGTTTTTTCAGCTGCCTGTGCCCATTGCTGTGCTGTTTCTCATGTATCGGGAGAACTTACTCCCATGCTGCCCTGGCAGCACTCCACGCCTTTTAGACAAGGATGAACTAGCAATGGAGACCCAGCAGGGGGCCGAAGGCCCAGACTTGGAGCAGAAGGAACATGAAGCTGGAGGTATGCATGTGAAAGAAATATATATATATTTTGCTTTCATTTTAATTCATCTTACATTCCTTCATGAATAACAAATATGTTGTCCGGAAATATGAAAACAAAACAATGAAAGTCATTTTGTGCACACCAATATATCATTTCTGACTTTTTTTTTTTTTTGCTCTGCCACAGGTCATGGAAGTATCTTCAGCTGCTGTCAGAATGATAACCTGCGTGGACTGCCAGTATCCTTCTTTATGATTCATATCCTTGGAGGGATGGTGCTCTTTATGACCGATGGCATTGTGGTGAGTGAGAGGTGCAAATAAATCACATGGTATTCATTTCACATGCATTATTTCCCAAGTAAACTTTTATTAGTCTATACAAGATATGCATCCCATAAAGCATAGAAAATAGGGTGCATGAAACAAGATGTTTTTTCTTCTCAGGGAGCGTATGCTGGCTTTGTGTACACCTACGCTGTGGCCCCACCGATGTCGTTGCCGAACAAGACAGCGGGTTACCTGGCTAGTATTTTCTGGGCAGCGATGACAGCTGGACGCCTCTTGTCTGTTCCTCTCTCATATCGTTTCCAACCTGTACGGCTACTCATGTTCAACCTGGTAAGGCCAACCAAGAAGTTTGAGGCACATTTTCTTAGTATACCGCACAGTGCCTTGATTATACTTCTTTAGAGTTGGGGGATGTTTTTTTCTTGTTACAACCAAAACCTAAGCGTATTTGGGGGATTTTATGTAAAAGAATAACTGGTGATTAACTGAAGAGGAAGGAAAAGGATATATGTTTTTTTTGGGGGGGGGTTCTGGGATGTATGGTGTGCATTTTCATTTCATCCTGTTGACTTACTTTATTAAAAAGCTTATTACTGCAATTGGAACATTGAGTTTTTTGAGCCCATGTAGAGTTGTTGTTGAACTCATACCAATCATATCTCATGCCAGTCTCCTGTGAGACTGAAGGAGGAGCACCTAAAAAAACTTCTGTTTTCAAAACAAGTCACAGAATTTCAGTAAGAATTAATTCTAAATTAACATAGCACATAGTCATATTCTATAAATTGGAAAATGCATTCGAATTTTTCTCTTTCGACAGATCAAAAGTGCTTTTTGAAAATAACCCTAATACAGGTGTTAATCACACTTTTTACTAAGCCTACATTACAGCTTTAAAAATAACGTTTTTTAAATTGGTCTGATGTAACATACTGATCCGAAATGTCGTGCTTTCATTAGCAGTAAGCAGAAAATCATCATAATTACCAGAAAAAAAATTTTTTTTAACAAAACTAGCTCCATCTAATTTAGTGAATTGAGTTTCTGAAATGAACCTTTCAATTATAATCTAATTTAGGAAATTTTACTGACAATATACTTTGATGGAAAACATTCAAGTGGAGCTCTGGCTCTATGTTTAGAGCTGCTGGAAGGTGATCTCTGTCCCAGTTTCAAGCCATTTGCAACCTCTAACAGGTTTTCCTTAAAGGATTGTCCCATATTTAGCTCTATCCATCTTTACCTCATTATGCAGCTACCACTATGATTCATGTTGGACATGGTGTCTACAGGAAGTTCCACTGCTCGTAGCATTTACTAATTAGGTGATTTCTGAAGTCAATTAGTTGCACTTGATTTTATTTAGGAATATTTAATTGCTGCTAAAGACCTATTCAATCCACAGTTTCAGATGTTTGTTTGTTAAAATAACAACATGCCTCCGGTTCGTTCCACTTCTTAATGATTCACTTTGTGTTGGATTCTCACAGAAATGTGTGGTTCTAGCAAAATATTTCTGCTTTTCACTGAAACTCCATGCTTTTAGACAAACCACTCTCTTTATTTTTGCAGGCAGGAGCTATTGTTACTGTGTTGATGCTGCTCATTTTCTACACCAGCAGCATCTTTCTGTTTGTCGGAACCTGTTTATGTGGACTTTTTTTGAGCAGCATTTTCCCCTGTATGCTTGCCTACACTGAGGATATCCTTGATTACCAGGGTATAACTTTCTTTTTTTTTTTTACTTCAAAATAGTGGTGCACTGGTGGAATGAAATGACAGCGTATGAATTTGTTTTTGCAGGATGTGCAACCTCTGTCCTGGTGACAAGTGCAGGGATGGGAGAGATGGTAATGCAGGTCCTGGTTGGCTCAGTAAGTGCCTCCGTTGTTTAAAAAAAGTTGTAAATGAGGAGAATTAAGTCCTTAATCGCAAACATACGGCAGGGGTTGATGTAGATTTATGTTTAGTAGTATATTTTTTTTATTTTCTCCACAGATCATTCAGACTGAAGGAAGCTACAGCTTCCTGTTGTGCGGAATGATAATCGCCTGCATTGGGTTTATCCTCTTCTTTGGTCTCTTGTTTTTCCATCGAATGCACAGAAATTATCTCACAGGTACGTCATGAACCAGAATCATTAAACATTTCTTTTAAGTCTGTAAATTTAGGTGTGTTAAAGGTTTTTTTTAAAACTCTCTCAAAACTCTCGTTTGTTCTTCTAAAATCGGAACAGGAACATCAAAGAAGTCAGCAATGGTAGAAGAACCAAGAGCAGACCAGAATGGATCAACCAAAGCAGAACAGAAAGAGAATGACGACGCTGTGACAATTTCATAGTTTAGATTTTCCAAATCTTTTATTCTGTAAAATATACAAATAAATGTATTAATCACCAAGGTTTCTTGCTTTTCATGGCTAGATTGTTGGAAATGAAAAAGGATAGGCTAAGATTTGGAACGTGTACATGTGCTAAAGGGTTATGAGCAGTTAATATCTTACCAGAGGTAAGAGTTATTGTCATGTCGTCTCTATTTTTGTAAAACCCTGAAATTAAAGCGCAGGGTTAGTTTGAAGGGGATCAAGACTCAAGTGGTTTAACCATTTTTAAACCACTCCAATCTCAAACATTTTACCTTGATTTAAGCAAACCTTATTGGTCTGTCAGACTCTCAAATCAACTAATCTATATTGCTAAATGAAGACCCAATAGTAGCTAATATTATGAGACATAACCTGATTATAACTTTTTAACAGAACCTCACTTCCAAAATCCTAAACTATCCATTAAAAACATTTTTGTACTTTGATGTTTTGCATATCTCGCCACATTTGTTCATAAGAGTAATACAAAGTTATTGCAATAAAGTTTAACAAGTCAAATGCTTGTTTTCTTTGCTTTGAAAAATAACTGTTTGCAAATGCAGCCTCTGTCTTTCAATTTATCCAAAACACAAAGAGAAAAACTCAGATGTTCTCCAAAAAAAGTCATCCAGGCCTCATCCAACCTTTTTACAGTTAACAATGAATCTATATCTTCAACCTGAGGACCAATTAGAAAAGTATAAGCTTCCACTTTAGCACAAGATTGTTCTTTAACAAATTTATTTAGATTTTCATCTTTTAAAACAGCAACACATACTGACAGATCTAGGCCTAAGATTTGACTTGCTTGAATTTGTGTGCAGTGACAGAAAACATTAGTAGTCAAATCACAATCTGAAAACAAATTGAGTCTGAGAACCTATTTAGACACCAAACATTTGAAGATAAACATGTTTGACATCTCTAGTTATCCAGAAAGAAGGAAGGTGATGCGTCATAAGCAGGGATTTGCAATCAGCTTAAAGAATTCACATAAAAAATGGAGAACTTACCAAATGAAGACTTCCTTTACTGCATTTCTTCTTTGTCTTTAAAAGCTGACATGATATTTTCTGGAGGCAAACAGTGGTCAGAGAAAACTAGAAAGCAGAAGTGATCCTGTTAAGTTCCGCAGATTATATTGGTCTATTTTTGAGGGGCTATCTTAAAAATGTAATGAAAGAAAACAAATATTCAGAAATTAATTTATGAAAAGTAGAAGGAAAATCTACTTGGTCCAAAATTCCATTATATTCTTCCTATTTTGCCCTATAGAGAATCATCTGATAACTGTTTTGTCATAGATTGAACACTCTGTACATTAGGCATCAGTTAAACATATTTGAGTATTTCATATAAAATAATTGTCCTAGACTCCAAAAGTGATGCAAAAGCATGTCTGACAACCTATTATAATTACCAGGGTAAATTAGTAGTGGTTTCTCTGGGTTTAGTGATTTTGAAAAATAAACTAGATGGTTTAAATCCTATCATTTAAATGTCATTGTGTAATTAGTGTTTCAAAGAATAAACTTCGGTTTTCCTCAAGACTCAGTTTTTCTTTTCATTGTATCTTTCCCAACACTACCGTCTTGGTATATGGAGTATGTTGGAGGACGGTATGAAAGGTTGCATTACAAGCAAAACTGTGTCAATTTGTTTGTCACTCTAAGGCCTTGTAATAATTGTGGCAGTCCAGTGACTCCTGGAAAGGTTCATCATTGTTCCAATTCTTTCTCAATTTCTGAATAGCTATGCAGAACTGAAATAAATGATAAAGAAATTGTTCACACGGAAAAAATACTGTATGTGGAAATTACATAGAGTGTTGATCAACTGGAGAGAACACTGTACTACGTCAAACTTTACATGATGTGGTTTGGCAAGTTGTTAAAGAAAGCTGCGGTAGCTCAGCTGAGGGAGCAGGAGCAACTGAGTTGTCTGGAGTTCATTTCCTGGTCTAAGGTCATTTGCATGTCTTCCTCTTTCTCTCTCCAAACTCTTTCCTGTCAAATTAATGTTCATTAAAAGCCAATAGAATCTAAAAAAGTACTTTTTAAAAAAGAAAGCTGTATGGAAAACGTAGACTGAGCAAACTCCACAGAAACTTAATTAATCTCACAGAAGCATCAGAACAAAGTAAAAAATTCCTCAGTTTACAAGGGAAGTTTTGATCATAACATATGATTCATGATATGAATCATATGTGATATGATTCATCACATGTTTGTGCTGGGATTTGGGAAATCCTAGCACAAAGATCAGAATAAATAATGAAAAGCAAACAGAGCAGTTTATCACCGACATTAAACACTAATATAACATGAATAAAGTATGATAATGTAACTTTGCATAGCTCAACATAAACAAATTCATAAACAAAAGTAGACTTACACAAATAAACTTTGTCAATCAGCCTGTGAATAACTTTGTTGCATAATCATGAGGGACAAGAGGAAGCCTCAAGTTGCCCAATTTGCTGTCGTACTTCACATTGTTCCCTGCAGCCACACCATGACAACTTCAGCTTGTTCTGCCAGCAAACTTTGTGGTATTTTTTTCATTACTGAAACAGATTAATAACAATAAATACTAAAATGTCTGAGTATTTAATGGTACTGACTTTGTCTTTTGCAGTTCCTGTTCTCTGTCTTTTGTTGCTAATGAAGAAAAAAGTGGACTCAGTTGATTTGTTGGCGCCAGAAGAAGTAACGGCAACACCCGGTGGATTGGTGAAAATCGCATGTCAGTACGACCTTCAGTTTAAGGAAAGACCTAAATACTGGTGCAAAGGATCAGTTTATGAACTGTGTAGAGTACTGGTGAAAACAACCAAGAAAACACAACGTGACAGATTATTTATTGCCGATGATAGGGAAGCAGGCGTCTTCACCGTAACTATGATTTCACTCATGGAAAGTGATGAAGATAAGTACTGGTGTGTAATATCCAGATCTGGAAGAAACGTCTACACAGGCGTCAGGCTTGTCATCACTCAAACAGGTATTTGAATCAACACAGACTTTCCATTATAACATTTAGGATGGGGAGTCACTCTACTGAATTTTGATTGTTTTTGCTTTGATTCTATGTTAATGTTAACCTGTAAAATCTAATATTTAGGGGTTTTTTTGAGAGAAAGATTTGAATTCAAATCTTTTCTCGGGGGGGAATCATAGAAGATCTGTTTGTGTTGCCAGCTGTTATATATAGCTATTGCTTATAATAACATTTATAAGCAATAGCTCAACAGAAAATCCAATTTTAATAATTTTAATGCATTTTTAATGCAAGGATTAGATTAATGTGTTTATCTTAAGATATCTTGTATTGTTTTAAAATCTGCGTGGGGGATATGTGCTTGATGACAAAATTCTAATAATGGCTTTTCAATATATTTTTAAGTTTTTAAGAAACAATGCTAAGAATATAATTTAATTCAAAACATATTACTGTGTTTGTCATTTAATTACACTTCTTGTTAATTTAAAAACCCCAAAAAACACAATTGTACTAGTTTGGTTTGAGTAAATATCTGAAAATATACTGCAATAAAAATGTCTCAATGACCTTTAAATTGAGCAGATTCTTGAACGGTCCACTCTTAAAAATTCTGGGACAATCAAATTTTTGGTATCTTCTGGTCCAGTCCTGTTCCTAATGTGAATTTTCTCAGCCCTTGGTTGGTTTAAAACATCAACAATAACTTTATAGCATTTTAAGACCCCAAGAAAGTGACTAATGTTTTGTTTAGGTTACCAAAGATTTGGCTGATATTTGGTTTAACACCCTTTGTTACCGTTGCTAGGTTGGGTGTTGGTAATGCAAACTACATCCAAATGTTGAGGAACGGCATAGCAACAGTGAAGACAGCTGAGCAATACTGCAGCCCACAACAACTTTATAATCACTATGACTATCACTGACAGTAGCAAAAGTAAAATTCATATTCAGCATATAACACAGTATAAACTATTATTTGTCTGTGTTGACTTCTGAGTGATTCAGTGATCAAATTATAGCTGCTGGATTTTTTTTTTAGCTTGATTTAGATTTTGGTAAAGCTTGATCAGATTGATGCATAGTTTAAAATGGTTATCTGTAAAGTATGTGCTTCTTTTTGTCTTTTCTCTACCCCAACAAACTGGGTCCATTTTTTTTTTTTACCAAATGTTTGATTAAACAATTCTGTCCCAACACCACAAAATCCTGAATTTTCTGTTGAAGAAACGAGCATAACTGTTTTATATCTGATATAATATTGTGAAATTTGCTTACAATCAAATATTGTCAATTTATTTTTGATGCAATATGTTGTTTTCTGCAGCTACAACACCAAGCACCACAAAAAGTAGCTTCTTGGCACAGCAGGAAACAAGGTGGGTCTTAAAAATATTTAAAATTAATGATGAAAAACATATTGTTGTATACTCAGCAATTTATCATTTATTTATAAAAAAAAAAAACCCTATGCTTAAAAAACAATGATTTTCTATGCACAGTGAATGTAAACTAATTGTAGTGCATGTTTTTTTCTATGTTTCCTCTAGTCTGTGGGCATATCTACGGTGGTTTCTCTTTTTAGTGACATTGGGGTGTTTGGCAATGACACATGTGATTGTCCGGAGGATGGAGGCTTCAAGGAACCCAGAATCAGAAATGACTGATATGTAAATGAGCTGGTTTGTGGGTAACTCGTAAGCACAGTCATAAACAGTCTTCTGTGATATCAAGAACAATGGAGCAGCTAAAGAAGACATGGAGTGGACATTCATTTAGTGTGTGAACACAGGTTTTACATCCTGCTTCAAAGACCATAACAATTGGGGAGACACAACACCAACAATGGTTTTATGCCCTGTCAAAGGCATTTATTACAAAAAAGCAAACATAAAGAAGGATGTTGGTGACAACTCGGGTGTAACCGGCCAGCATAAGCCCAGGAGTTGCAGATCAGGAGAGCCTCTTAATGGCAGGTGTGCCGGAAGTCCCTATTATATCATTTGGGAACACCAAGAACTCCCACGTTCTACCAGGTCATCTGCGGCAGCAGGGGGCTGTCACAGGAGGAGTAGGGGGTTCCATTTGTGTCAAAAATATGTTTGTATTGCGTTACCCCATGGGGTGATATCAATCCAATGGGAAAGAATCTATGAAGATGTTACATTTTTTAATGTAGGTACTTAAATTGATAAACCATTTTATTTTCAAAGCCTTAAAGAAACTTTGATTAATATTCCTCTGAGCTGAGGAATATTTTGTTTTTTGTTATTTTGACTTGTTCACTTTACAGAATAACAGAACCTCCATATCCTGAGAGTATTCTACAATAGTATAATGTAACAGCATAGTGTTACAGCCTCTCAGGACATGCAGGTAAAATCATAAGTCATAATCCACGCTGTCTACTAATCACAACTTTCTTTAAGATTTTTCAAAAAAGTAAGTTATATTCTGTAAAACAGACTGTGATGATTATTAATCATGTTAGATAAATGTCATACTATCTCAGCTGCAGCTACTGAAAGAGAAGAAATTGTGAGTCTTGGTTATGGCAATCAAATTGTTTATCATTAGTTTGGATCACTTAACATTTTTTGCACAATTATAATTGTGCAATTTAATACATTTACTCTTAATTCTTGGATTTAGAAGAATTGTTTAGAATCAATTGTTTTCTTTATATGCAACACAGAAGTAGTGAAATGCCATGAACATGAAATTAAAGCAATTCAGCTCAATTCAACCTTGTTTACATTAAGTCCTCTGTTTTTTGCATTTGTGGCATGTAACATGCCTGAGTGAAGTGGCTGCATCAACAAAACATGTCCAGGCCACAAGAAAAAGAAAAGTTGAGATTAAATGATGTCAGCGGCTGTGGATATTGTTTTCTCAGCCAAATTCAAAGAAGGTTACTGAAACAGAAAACACTCAACCACTTAAATTGAAGCTTTAAGAGGCTGAGTTGTCAATGTAATCATTCTTTCTGCCTCTAGTAGCCTTGAAGAGATCAATTTTCTGATATCTCCCTGCAAGTAAAGGAAAACAATATTCTCAGTCCACTTTCACTGCCCTCTGACAGTGTAGAAAATCAATACATTTAGGAAAAACAATTTTCTGTGGTGTGTTGCAGCATACATACACACTTGCTTCCTGAGGATATACATATATTTTTCTATCAAGACTATAGTATAAAAACAGTAGAAATTAACAACCAGTAGTAATTTTAAAGACACCAGCAAGACATTTATAGTAAAATCAATCATACTCATTTTGAATATTGTTTATCACCTACAAAATTTCTCATTGTCAGGGTTTTCTTTTCAGGTATTTTGTGTCACTTTGTTGTAAATTGTCATTTCTTCATGATAGCATGTATCTCTCAAATGCCAACTTTTCTTTCTTTCTTTCTTTTTTTTTATCAAATCACTGTAACTCAAATGCTTTAAAATCTGTCAAAAATCATTTGCTGGCATAACATTTACTGATGCTGACACAGCAGCTTGATTTTTTGTAGAACCTATTTTATATTGAGTCATTGACTTGCAGCATGTAGCAACATAATTGTTGCTACATGTATTGTGCCATTGATTTTGCAGCAATGTGGCAATAGAGGAAAGAAAAACACATCTGCCATAGCTGATTGTGGGCTTGAGAATACAGAACATACACACAAAAAAAGAAAGAGAAGTATTTCCTATGTTTAAAACCCCCCCTAAAAGTTAATAGCAGGAGAAGGAGAACATTGTTAGCAGCAGTATCTCACCTAATGATATCACCGCTATACAGAACACCAACCCTAATGTAGCTTCTGGGGGGAAAAATAAAGAGAAAACATAAAATTAAGAGTTGAACTAATAACTAATAAATAACTATTGACTAATAAATAATTAGCGTCAAACTGGATTGTATATTTGACATCAACTGGAGATTTCCTAAGTGCTACAGCATGAGGTTTTCTATGATTTAGAGCTGTATGCTATAAATAAACTAAATTCAAGAGAATGGACCTGAACTGAGTTATGAGAAGGATGCAAGGTCAGGGGGGGTTTGAGGTGACATCACCATTCCTGCTGCAGGAACCACTTGGAACCACTCGCAAGACTTTACACAAAGTCAGCCAACATAACGAAAGGACGGTGCTTTTTAAAATAAGAGCATCCGGGGAATGGTTTCCAGTTTGAGATATAAAAGGCACATCCACGGACAAAATATTATCGATTTATAACATTACATTTAATGTCGCAATTTAGATGCCGCTTTTGCTGCTACTTTGTGAAATATGCAAGTTTATAGTGTGTCGACAGCGCCAGGAGATTTATTTTGAAAAATGTTTCCGGGATTATTCAGTCTAACTTGACTGGTGTAGTGGACGTGAGGGGCTCGGCTATCTGACTGAACCAAGTTTCAGGTCGCTGGTGCCAACGCCCGGCGAAAACAGACAACTTATCAAGTACAAAAACAGAGGTACGTAGCTTTATACAAAACCTACACATATATCTAAAGTTATTTGATAAGTGGGCGTTTATTACAGTCATTGTTTTGGATATTGTAGTTTGCTAGTAGCAGCAAAGTCTACACGGAGACCTAAACTATCGTTACCGACTGGTGGCTAAGCTAACGTACTGTTAGCACTATGTGGCATTAGCCAGCACTGCAGTAGCATTGTTTGCTAAATGATACAAACGAATGTTTTATGTTCCATTTGCTAATTACTCAACTAATCAACTAAATATGATATAGTTATATTTTAGAACTACTCTTAAGTAGTCTATTCAGCTAAGTTATTTTGCGGACAAAGTGATTGTTCTTTAGCTAGTGTTAGCTTCAAGACAGCTTTGACAATCATGGGGTGTGACTGGACAAGTCAATGCTGCCTTTCCTTGGCATCACACCGGTTTATCAAGTTGTACCGGGTTTTTGAAAGGCAGGGCGCACTACATAGTTATGTCCAGAATTTGTCTTTATTCGAAGATGTATGTCGTAATCAATGTAAGCTTTCTCCTCCCCCTCTTCCTGCAGCTAACGTAATTGTCAGCAGCAGCCGAAAGCACAGAGATGCAGACTATCAAGTGTGTTGTGGTTGGAGATGGAGCAGTGGGAAAAACCTGCTTACTGATTTCATACACCACTAACAAGTTCCCTTCTGAATATGTACCCACAGTAAGTTTTATTGTTCAGCCTATTTAAAAGATTTATTTGAAAGCATGACCTGACTGTGACCATTTCACTCTTTGATTGCAGGTGTTTGATAACTATGCAGTAACCGTAATGATCGGGGGTGAACCATACACCCTTGGCTTATTTGATACAGCAGGTATATATATATATATATATATATAGTATTTTTCCTTAACATGTTAATTCAAATGTTGTTGTTTTTTCTTCGTTATGCTAAATTTAACATCATATGCACTTTCTCACAAATTAACTACAAGTTGTGATAGCCCTGTCTGGAACTGGCATGTGGTTGTATTGTATTGTTTAAAGACATGAATGTAATATGAAAATGTAGATTATACTTGATTGTGGTTGTATCTTGCATAGGGCTTACAGGTTTGTAAATTTAAATGTTTCTGTGTAAGGTTAGATGTTAATTATTTGCAATGAATTTCATCAGAATGTATATGTTTAATGGATAAAGATTAATTTGACTATTTTTGTCTGGTAAAATGTTCAGAATTACTTCTATACTAATAAACTGAACTGAATTATACAGGATCTGTGTAGATACATTGCTTACAGACACTAATAAACGTAAATTCTAATTAGATGTAGTAATTTGCAAGAATAGGGATAATTCCACAGTTGTGTGTTTGTGCAGCTGTAGACACAGAAACTCTTCGTGTGTCCTATTTTGCTTTTGTTTTAACATTGCAAAAATATTAAAAAGACAGAGCAACACAAAACTCTTAAATAATATTTGCATGTTAGCGTAGGTTTGTTGCATTGCCTGTGGTCCATGGCTTTTAAAGTTTTGCAATGCTAGAAACTTTGAAGTTTAGTGTCTTTGCTCTGAGGGATGGCATGTCAATTTCTGTCTTGTCTGTGTGTAGGTCAGGAGGATTACGACAGGTTACGACCACTAAGCTACCCTCAGACTGATGTCTTCCTAGTCTGTTTCTCTGTTGTTTCACCTTCCTCATTTGAGAATGTTAAAGAAAAGGTAAGTAAAAAAAAGTTCATTTAAAATAGGGTATTCACACCTAAAAACCTTAGTAAAACTATTTGAACTCTTTTTTTTATTATTCTTTATAAATTAATTTCATGGTTTAGATAGACTTAATGCAAACTGTTTTTCAGGAGTTTACTTTTAGTTTACAGAGCATTTGTCCAGCTTATTCATGTTTAAATATATATAACTTAAATTGCCATTTGTTCTAGTCCATGGCATCAAGTAATTTTAGTGACTATAAGAAGTTACTTTCTGAAATCCTTGCCAGATACTTCTGTAATCATGTGCTGTCATCTACAAAACTTTAATAAAAAGACATTAAATGCCTTCAGAAAACATGAGCAGGTCAGATAACCTTGACCTGTCTTAGGCCAAGTTCAAACCCTATCATATTATGCAGAATTTGTACATTGTAGACCAATTTGTGCTTAATTAAACTCATTAAGGCACAGTTTGTTGCAGAAGACAATTATGCAGCTTTGCCTGGAACTGATGACCTAATATGGCTTCTGCGATATGCCAAACCTGCAAGCGCTTGCTTTGAGGAAGTCTGGCTGCATACATTCTGTCTGTACCGTGAGCGATGCTGCACCCATCTGTCTCCCATAGTCCACTCAGACATGCTTCAAGGCTCTCAGTTGATGGCTTTTACTTGTACTGTCAGCTCCTAGATTTCAAGGAGCAATAGTACGATCCCCAAACCAAATCCAAGCTGGACGACAGATGTAAAACAAATCTTAAACAAACATTGTTGAAGATATTGCTAAATTGCCTCTGAATTTTTATTTCACAATGACTTGCATTTCCTTTTCCTTTGTCAAGTAACATGTTTGGTATTTAAAGCTGCAGTAAGTAACTTTTATAAACATGTTTTTTTTTTTTTTCATATGTTTCTTAAAATTGTCACTCTGCCATGGCAGTATAATAAATATTAGACAGTCAGTGGAAAAAGTAAAAACAAGCTCTCATTCACAATTATGTATGCACTTTCCAGTATAATTATTTTACCTATTTCAAATAAAATAAACCAATAATTTCCCCTGTGAAAGTACATTGTCCAAACATTGTTAATTTAACAGATATCAACAAGAACTTTTACCCACAGGAAACTGTAGAATCTGGGTTAAAGGAGAAGAAAAGAAAAAGTATTAAGCAGCTAAATAGTTTATTAGTTTCCTTCTCGTAAAAAAGGTAATATTGAGAGAACAATTCTCTAAAATAAAAAAAGGCTTCATCACTAGGGATGGGTAATATATTAGATTGTGAAGGATTAGAAAATGTTTACAATCTCTTAAATTAAAATACAGGTTTTGAGATTAACAGTATCAGACTTTGTAGCTAAAGTCTTAAGTAATGCATGTCAGTTCTACTTGACCCAGAATGTTCTCAATGTTTTTATATCTGTTCATAAGAAACAAACAGTAACATTTCTTTTATTTAATAACTGAAATAAACATTTCAATAATTGAATTTTTGGAGCACTTATTTGTGACATCTTTGGCAAATTGAGTGACAAGAACATGACTTTATTTATAGAAACATCTGTGTGTTTCTGACACTGTTATTTAGCCAGAGTAACAATTTTATTTGTCCCTTTCCTTCTCCAGTGGGTTCCTGAAATCACCCACCATTGTCCCAAGACCCCGTTCCTGTTGGTAGGCACTCAAATTGACCTCCGTGATGACCCTTCCACAGTGGAGAAGTTGGCCAAGAACAAACAGAAGCCAATCACCCCTGAGACAGCAGAAAAGCTGGCTCGAGACCTCAAGGCAGTCAAATACGTGGAGTGCTCAGCCCTGACTCAGGTAAGACCAGTTTCTACTCTGAACTTTGCATGTTTGCCATCCTTTCAACAGCAATGCTAGAAATACTTTGACTTGTCTTTTGCTAACAGCTTTCGGCTCTAAACGCCATCTAACACTGTATGTGTCCGTGTCTTTCTCCTTTCTTTCTTTTTCTGTAGCGGGGACTGAAGAACGTATTTGATGAGGCTATCCTAGCCGCTTTAGAGCCCCCTGAAACTCAGAGAAAGAGAAAATGCTGCTTGTTCTGATGTCTTCTTGCATCTTGCTTTGCCTCTTGATTGTCTGCTGCTTTTTCATTGTAAAGAAACGTCTCTCACTGAAGTAACCACAAACTCTTTCGAAGTTGAAAACTCTGTGCCCATCAACTTTTTTTTCTTCTGTTCCTGTGTGCTCTCTTCTCAACTTGGCCTAATCATAGTTATTCACGCTGCCTAAGATGATACGAGTGCCAACCTTTCAGTCTCCTTTTCGTCCATCTATAACTGGACACGACTAAGATTTTTTTTTTTAAGCACATTATGTTCTCTCAGTACAACTTATGTTATATTCTACAAATCCATCTAAGCTATATTCTGTCTTGGACTGTGAGTTTTTCTCGACTGTTGCATCAAAATTTTCCACTGACCTCTTGATTATGAGGAGAATCTTGTTTAATGTTTGAATAAAGGAAGATTTTGATTGCCTCACTTAATTTCTGCTCGGCTTTCTTCTGGTCATACAGTTCAGTTCAGATCAATTTGCACTTGGAGGTAGCTTTGTTTTGAATAACAATATTTTGTTTCCACAGAAAGGATTAAAGAATGTGTTTGATGAGGCAATACTAGCCGCCCTGGAGCCTCCCGAACCTAGGAAAAGGCCTAAATGTGTTCTGCTCTAAGATTCTTCGCTGCTTTCTTCAGACCGTTTTCCAGAACTAGGTTAACAGTACTGATACGATTTTCTGCACAAGGACATTCCACCATTATTTGAAATGTCATGAGATTTTAGCCTTCCCACAGACATAACCTAAAAACATTTAATGTGTTAAATGATTGTTAAACTTCTGTTATTCTGTGCTGGGTAATTTGATACTACTGGTCAGAAACAATATGAATTCTTGACTGGTTAAACCACCAATTAACTGGAGATGACACTTTGAAATAACTCCTCAGTTTGACCTCAGTGTTGCTTTTTATGGAGAAATGTCAGGAGAACAGATTAAATACTTGTTTTCTCCACAAAAAGTTCTTGTTTCAAGTGTCACAAAATTGGAATGCTCACATCGTTTTGTATTTTGTTAAAAATATGACTTTAAACATGTTTCAAACTGCAACATTCTTCTATCACCAGCTTTTACATTAGCAATAATATTCCTTATTTTGTGTTAAGATTTAAAATGTCTTTTAGTCATTCCAACATGGCCTGTAGGAAGATCTAAGGAATGCAGTGGATGATTTATTTTTTTCGTTACTTAATTCTCCATCTTTGTCCTAGTTTTTCCAAGACATGGCCTGAGAAATTAGGCAGGAAATATATTTCACTTCCAATTGTAGAAATATTGATTTGAACTTTTTTTTTGCCAGAGAAATTTTCATAGTATTTAGGTCAAGCTTAAATCTTCATTGTGATGACTTGGGTATCTTAGTTTACAGGCCAAAGTTTTACAACCAATTCAATTATTTGGTAACCTCAACATTGCTTGCATCTCATCAGTAACAGCTTGATGTTAAATGACTGAACCAATGACATGTCTTTTCCATGCCGGATTTTTAAGGTGAATTGTTGAAGTGACTTGTAAATATAGTAAGAATAACTTATTTACTGAAAGAAATTGTGCATTACTCATGAGGTTTTGAGAAGCTCAGATGGCGCTGAAGTAAATTTAACCTGAAAGATGTTTTTTCATTGTATTCAACTTGACAAAAGTTGTACTGTATCTTGCTTGTGATTAAAAAAAAAAAGCACAACAATAAACCAGTATTATGATTAAATCTTCAAATAACACGTTGTTCTGTGTCTTGATAATTACAAAGGAAAAATTATTGACATTTTTACACGTGGAAAAAAAAGTGGCAGGAACAATACAGCAATACAACTGTACAAGAATTTAATTGCACATTGTGAGCAGTGTGAACGAGCATATTTAAAAGCATGACTGCACTGGGTTACATAATTGTTAAAGCAGTAGTTACTAGAAAGTTTAAGAGGAAGGACAAGAAAAGACAAAACATTCCAAATATATCAGATTTAAAAGTACAAAAATCAAAATCGACAATCTTGTAAATATTGGGTTTTAAAGACCTTTTACAGTTTAAGATAATCAAGATTATATGTCTGTTTTACAGTTCTCTATAACATGTTTCTCAAGTTAAAGGCCTAAAGAGTAATGTAGTAGAATAGTAGTTAAAACCTGTCTTCTTAACCACTTCAGGGTTCATAATTCTGTTTGTCCAGTGATGGACATAATTCAATGGATGTTTCTGTTAAGCGAATCCCATACCATCCTGCCCAGAATACAGAATCTTTACCGCCGTGCTCAAAGTAGACATATCTGACTCCTGGTCCATAGTCCTTAAACACATGGATTATCTGGGAGAGAAATAAAGGATGTTATGCAAAGAATTTCTCAGGTTTTGTATCTTCACTTTGTGCATACCTGTGTCCACCTGCAATTTTCATGTTCAGGTAGGTGAATAGTACCAGGAGTAAATTCCTGAATAACCCTTTTGTTGCTGTGCAGCAGCTTCACAGACATGTTGTATTCACAGTTGCATCGAGGTGCGTACCTAACGACACGGAAACAGTTTTAGGTTCAGTTCAGATCCGGCAAGTGTATGGAATTCTTTTTGCATAAATCTAGATTATAGATTTATGCCATTTGGGTGTAATGAGCTCGGATGCAAGTGTCTGGTGTGCATTTAGCGGTGGATCAGTCACAAAATATACTTTAAAGTCAATTCTACCTAAATCTTTCTAATTACTCTCTGAGCTGAGAAGTTTTTCTCACCAGTCGGACACCTTGATGTGGGGCTGAACCTCATCCATAAAAGCCTGGCTGTAACCCTCCTTCACCAAATCAATGAGCTGTGACTTTGTGCACATTCTGCAAACAACAATGAGGATTTACATGCTCTCCTGTATATTACAACCTTAATAAAAAACCATGAGAAATTATTACCACATTTACAGAATGTTTGAGTTAACAATTACCTGAAGGAAGTTACAAAGTTTGTTTGTACTTCTGTATTTGGGTGTAGTGTAAAAGGTTTTTCTACTCTCCATCCATCACCACCATTCCTTACTATCGTCCAACCCTGAAATTCATCTGCATAATCAAGAGGAATTAATCATTGTTTATCAAAGTACATTTTTTATGAAGCAGAAAAAATGGCATTTGCTCCACCCAGGGCTGGCCCAAGCCTCCATGGGGCCCTAAGCGAAATTTGGTATTGGGGCCCTTTATTTCTGCTAACAATGGAATCAACTGTTAGACTATTAGGTCATTCACACACCTGCTATAGACTTATTTCATCTCTTATAGTGCTTTTTACATTATATTCTATGCATGTAAATTATAGGATACATTTATCGGCCAGTTGATTTCTGGGAGCCAATTTCCTTAATTTTGGGGGATCGTGAACGAGCGATACCTACATGTGAAGCCCATCTTATTCCCTGATCTTAATTTCATCAGCAAAGGTTTAAAAATCAAACTCTGTCCTCTTCTGCTCTGCCGTGAGAGGTTTGACTGACAGAGCGGCCCACCAGGTCAGGTCTGCACGTTTACAGTTATTCACCGCACTGCTGTCAACTCAGTAACTTTCTTGCTATATTTAGCGACATTTCAGACAAAAAAATTTGTATCGGCCAATAATCAAAATCAGCAGGTCAGGATTTTTAAAGATCATTAACTGGGGATCGGCCAGAGAACTGCAATCGGTGCAGCCCTACACATATATTCATAGAATAAATAGCTTTGGAATTATTTTAACAGAAGTTTCACATAACTTATAAATTGATGTAAAAATATAGTCTGTTTTAGCCACATAAATGATCAGCAGCAAACAACATATCACCAACTACAGCTTAGAACATATTAATGCAGTAGCCATGTAGTCTGATGAAAAACTATTTGCTAGACAATGTCAAACATTGAGAAGTTTTAATTATTCTTATCAAACATTTCCAAACATACCGTTTTGAAACCAGAAAACCTCAGAAATATACAGAGTCAAGCAAGAGAATCAACTGCTTTCAAGTTAAAACTCAGCGTCACACAAAGACGCGAGCATACATGTTTGGCTGTTGAACTGAACCATTTAATAACAGAAATTTTCTATTAGCAGCTTCACAAATGTATTTTTTTTAATAAACATTAAATTACAAAGGCACATTAAAGCAAACTTTTATTTTGGCTTTTTTTTAATTCTTCCTCTTTTCTTTCTCCCTGAGGGATAAAATCTTTTTTGAAACATTGTTTTGCTAACTTATCTTCTACCGGAGGTTTGGACCTTTGGATGCGCTCTGCACACGACAGCTCAGATTAACGGCGAAGCGTGAGGTATCTACCGCGGCCACCAGGGGGCCCCCAGGAGCAATTTTTTTCTTTTTGTCCATAAAATGATTTCTACATACATTACCAAATATATATTATTGTAAAAACAAATCAATTCGTGATGAAATTGTGTGTGTTTTTTAATAAAATGACATAGAAAAAATAAATAAATAAATCAGCTAAACAGAGGGGGCACCTTGGTGGCCCTGGGACCCTAAGTGGCTGCTTAGTTTGCTCATGCCTTGGGCCGGCCCTGGCTCCACCTCCCGTAACTTAACATCTGTTCACCTTCCCCTCTTGGATTCTTTATGAGATTTCTCCTTTTCTTGCACATGAAGTAAAAGGACCTCCAGTCGCTGGGTACTTTGGAAGATTCGAGCAGATTATACCCTTCTCTTCTGCACCTTTGTCTCCAGAGAGACTCATTATCTGCGACATCTTTCCAATGATGGCAAACTAATCGACACACACAAACCACCATGTGGGCAGGCAGATTTAGAAAGATTTCCTCAAGGATGTCCAAGGGAATGTTAAAAGCCTAGCATGACAGAAAACAGAATTATTAGCTCAAAGTTTTAAATAATAGGGGAAAATTACTTATTTTAGATTTGTTCAATTCAGCTTGATTAAAAATTTCCGGAGTTTTAGACAACAAACAAAAGTTAGAAAAAAATCATAAAAAAATGTTTTAAATCAGAGTTCACTACACACACACTTACATACCTGTGTGCCGTCAACACAGTCCCTTCCATTTCTGAAGGTTTGCCAAACTATGTTGTAAGGTAAAGTTTTTGAGAGATCTGGATTACATTCAACTAATGTCAAGATAGAAGAATGAAATAAAATATTTAGTTTAGCAAAATTATTTCCTGGTTCAAAGGTTAAGAGTTATGCCATTTTTAATAATAGTAAATAAATGCAGAAACTTAATGTGTCCATCTAGAGAAAATGCTAAAAGAAAAAAAAAAAATCTATATTTTCGTGGAGGATCCTATGTTAATGGCATATATTGTGGAACATTTTAGTTCAAGCTTTGACATTTCTTTTCACATGATTATGCATTAAATTTTACAGGGTACGTATAAACAGCTTGTTTCTATACTGGCTCATACTTTAATTTTTATTCACTATGTCTGTTGTCAACAGTAAATAAATAATCAGTGATTATTATCAAATCAATAATTAGAATGGATAAAGGTACAGCACCCTGGCTTTTCGTGGAGGGTGGGATTTGTTTTTTCTTTTTTCACTTTGTTATAAGAAAATGTGACATAGGTTATTTGATAGAGTTTAAACATTTTTAAAGAAAGCTGAATGCTACCTGGATATCTGAATGTATCTGCATAGACAGGACGGGTGACTAACAGTGACGTACCTCAGTTATCTCTGTTTTGAGATCTGTGATTGTTTTGTTTTAGCCATCACTAGAACATTTCTAAGCATTAAATATTTTCTTTTAACCAAGAAACTTGTCTTTGATAGGAAATAAGGTCTCATAGGTTAACAAAATAGTGTAGAAATATTAGTTTTTAAAAATCTAACTTTTTAATGTAGTTTTTTTTTTAAGCACTTCAAAATATTTGCACCTTTTTCAATAAACCAATGAAAAAAACTTTATGGTAACATTTAACAACGCAATCAAAGCTTTACTTATTTGTCAATTTCCACTGAAAACATTCAAATTATTTATTCTTCTGATGCGTGAGTGACTGACTATACAGTCTTCCCTTGGTGGGTCTCTTTTGACCCGTGTTAGAATCAATGTGTTTTTACGCTACTTTTGTTATTTTGATTCAAAATAATGTTTTGTTATACTTTCTGGTGTGTTTAATGTCACCCAAGTATTATTTCATGATTGAAATATTTAAATTTTTCACTTTTTAAACATTTTTAGAACAATTTGTAGAACATTTGTGACAATTTGTAGAACATTTTTAAAACAAAATAATTTTACAACAGCAATAGAACAATGTCAACATCCATTATATGTGTATGGGTGTGCATGTGTGTGAAACTAGCTAACCAAGCCAGCTAACATTACTCTCTGTATTCTATTGTGCTATGACTATCATGAATGTGTGTATGTATTTGTGTGCATTTATTTATTTGTTCATCCATCCACACCTTCTTTCGCTTATCGGGGGTCAGGTTGTGGGGTCAGCAGCCTAAGTAGGGAGGCTCAGACTTCCATCTCCCCAGCCACTTTTTCCAGCTCCTCCGGGGGAATCCCAAGGAGTTCCCAGGCCAGCTGAGAAACATAGTTCCTCCAGCGTGTCCTGGGTCTTCCTCTGGGCCTCCTCCCGGTGGGACGTGCCCTGAACACTTCACCAGGGAGGCGTCTAGGACGCATCCTGACCAGATGCCATCTCAACTGGCTCCTCTCGACGTGAAGGAGCAGCGGCTCTACTCTGAGTCCCCCCTGAATGACCGAGCTTCTCACCCTATCTCTAAGGGAGAGTCCAGACACCCTACTGAGAAAACTCATTTTCTCAGTAGGGTAGGATGAGGGTAGGAATGTAGATCAACTGGTAAATCAAGAGCTTTGCTTTTTGACTCAGCTCTTTCTTCACCATGACAGACCGGTACAGTGGCAGCTTCACTACAGACACTGCGCCAATCCGCCTGTCGATCTCCCACTCCATTTTTTCCGTATTTGTGAATAATATCCCGAGATACTTAAATTCTCCACTTGGGGCAAGACATCCTCCACGGCCGGAGAAGCACTCTATTCTTTTCCATCTCATTTGCATTTATTGATTTATTTTTATAGCTATGAATTTTTATTTTATTTTTTGAGATGATAAAAGAAAGAACCTTCAACACATTGATCAACAGGTTCTGCATGTCATTCTCTCTTTTGGTTTTCTCATCCAGGGTATCAGACACACACAGAGACACTCACACAAATAATATATTTGCAGAATAAAGTATAGGCAGTAATGTTAGCTAGCTTGGTTAGATATCTAGTGTTGGCTAACTTAAAAGAAGGCTAATAGGTTGATTTGTGACAATAATACTGTCATATTGATTGACACACACATTTATGAGGTAAAAAATATAGATAATTATATGTAAAAGTTCTTGCTGTGTAAAATATTATTACTCAAGGGTGACACTTAGGACTAGGTGTGTATGGTTCACAAAAAATGTGTTCCTGATAGTCACAGTTGGTAAGAAACAAAGATTCCCATTATATCCCATAGGAAATGAATGCGTGCTATTTCTTAAAATGTATAAAAGGTAAATAAAAATCAAGCTTAGGCCACCGATCACTGCTAATTGCATTTGTCCTAAGAACATTTCCACTTAAAACACTGTATGTGTTATAATGTTTGTTTTACTTACATGCTCAGTTGAATCCCATCCCGATTTAGGAGAAGATGAATTCAGCCTGACCGGTAATCTAGAGCTGAGCGCTTCACCCATAGTTACTGTCGCTTTGCTCGTCTCATCTGGAATAAACCGTCAGGACTTGAGACTTTCGTACGAAAACCGTTTTGGTGGCTATTACGTCAGTATAATACCACTCCAAACCTAAAACACAAGGCTATGTCCTCCAGATGAGTTTCTATATAGTTAAAGTAACTCAGCACCAAGAAAATTTCTTTCCGGAAGTTTTTCCTCCTGAGCTCAGCTCCTCTTCAACTCCGCCTCATGAATACGTGCATCAGTGCGTAACAGTGCCTGTTCTAAGAATAATTTAAAGGAAACGCCGACCACCAGATTACATTTTAAATTTATACATAGGATATATTTAACCTCCAAGTTACGATAAGATCATCACATCTCCTAGTTGTGACTTATGCACACTAAATACTCCGGGATCATTAATAGGCCTACATGCATATAAACGTATAAATGTGATTCTTCTAGTGTGACGGCTTTCCGGAGATACATTTCCACCACTTTGAGTGATTTGCTTTGAGTCAGTATTTTATTGCTATCGTTTCCAGATATTGGGTGAATCTCTCTCTCTGTGGCGCCGGGTGGGGCAGTGAGCCGCCATGGGGTTGAGAGTGGAATAACACATGCCGGTGTTAGTCCACCTATCCACATTAAGTTGTATATATTTATTAAATGCACAGTGGCACAGTTGGTATCTCTGTTGCCTTGCAGCAAGAAGGTCCTGGGTTCCCGGCCTGGGGTCTTTCTGCAAGGAATTTGCATGTTCTCCCTGTGCATGCGTGGGTTCTCTCTGGGTACTCCGGCTTCCTCCCACAGTCCAAAAACATGACTGTCAGGTTAATTGGTCTCTCTGGATTCTCCATAGGTGTGAGTGTGTGTGTGCATGGTTGTTTGTCCTGTCTGTCTCTGTGTTGCCCTGCGACAGACTGGCGATCTGTCCAGGGTGACCCCGCCTCTCGCCCAGAACGTTAGCTGGAGATAGGCACCAGCACCTCCCGACCCACTGGGACAAGGGTGTAAAAAAAATGGATGGATATTTATTAAATATTTCTTACTTTTTCCTAAATTCCTCTAACATTAATCGGCTTTCTATGTCATGTCTCCATTATACTAAAATGACATGTTCTATGGTTTCATTTTGTAGGTTTCTATATCTGTTAATCAAAAGAGAAAAAAAAAAAAAAGAGAAAATGAAACAATAAAACAATATTGAAAAGAATACATTGAAAGACGTGTACATTGTACAGCATTATGTAAAGTTAATTTGAAAGCTTTTCAACTTCTCATCCTGCACAAGAAGTAAAACAACCTCCAGATGGTGGGTACTTTGTTTCCCAGAGATAAACCGGCTTTTGTCCAAAATGTGCAAATCGACCAACTCCGTCAGGAGGACTTGACCAGAACTCTCAAGAATCTATTGAGAAGGTTGTGAAGGAAACCCGAAATGTTTTTGACCCACATCACACAGGTTAAAAGACAAATAGTCATGATACTGACGAAATGTATGTAAACTTCTGAATTTGAACATTACAAAAAAAAAAAAATGTTCTCAATACATTTTCCTGCATTTAGAAAATGTAAATAATTTAAGTAATTCTAGCCAACATAAAGCAGGAGAATTTCAGTCTGATTTAACTTCAGATGGTAAGAAAAAAATGTGTCTTTATTAAGTGTTGGTTAACAATTGGTTTCAATTGTACTTAAATATTTCACATTATATTCTAAGGACTTTACCAGTAGCATAAATTAAAAAAGCTTTTAAATGGTCAGTTTTACAAAATCAAAATTTACATTATGTTTTGTGATACTGAACATGTGCAAACTGAGTTTTAACCATAATAAACATGGGGAAATACAACTGTTTAAAAACTTGAGAATCGGTGTGTTTTGAATCAGTACAATGACTACAATGGTTCAATATAGCAAAACCTGTTATTGAATTGGAAGCTTTTATTAACACTGTGCTTGATCATATTGGCATATTATGCTGCCACAAAAAATGTGAAGAAGAATCCTTTACACACAAAGTAGGTTTCAAAAGTAATATCTATTTAACATAGCAGAGATCTCTGTTTACAAACTTGCCCTATTATGGTCCACATTTAACAAGGACATGTAGTAAAAATATTCATGACTGTCCAATGACAAATACTTCAACAATAGGTACATAATTTCAAGTTGCAGTATTAACATTAACATAATATTGCAGTGATTGCTGCAACATTATGCAGCTATCACATCACTTTGATAGCTGCATAAAATGAGGCTGTTATTTGCAAATCAAGAATATGCATTTACATAAAGTGCAAAGTTTGACGTTTCTCTTAATTTGTAACACCACATACATAAAGGCATTATAACATGAATACATATTCAGCTAAAATGCCAGAAAAAGCAGATCCATAATTTAAGACATAGCAGTTGGTAGAAAATTTATGTGCAAATTAGTCTAGAAGAGGAATAAAGGTAATGGTGTTGTCTTCCAGAACAGGTAAGATACATACATTTAAACAGTCTTGAAGTAATTCTAACTATTTATATGGCATTGTTTGTGTTAGTAAGTGAGGCAGGATTGTTTAATTGACTAATGGACTTTTGATTATGTTAAGTGACAGTTCAGCAGTACGTAAGTGAGTCTAGCTTTAGAGTAACAGAGATAGAAACCTACAAACAAGTAAATGCAATCCTTGGCTGCTTTTACATTCAAGTTATAGAAAAATCAACTCACTTTAAGTCTTTAGACAATTTACACATATTTCGATGCATGTGTGTAGGGGAGATTTAACAGAATAATTAAACATTTGGCATCTGGGGATAACAGAAGAATAAAAACCTTTCAATAAGCTAGCTGTCCAATGCTGGACAAACTTCTACGCAGCTTTCTGTTACACGAATGCCATACCATCCAGCCCAGAACTGTGTGTCTTTACCACCATGAGTGAAACGGACATATCTCACTCCTGGTCCATAGTCCTTGAAGACATGCACCATCTGAAAGAAGAAATAACATCAGTAACATGAGTTTATTTTCCTCTACAGTTGCATTGATCTATGTAACATGTACATACTTGATGCCACTGCTGATCATTCCACTGTGGAATAGTAATAGACTCGGGACTGAAGTTCTGGAGAACATTTTTCTTGTGATCTAGTAGCTGCACAGAAATAGTATAGATGCTTCCACAATCCGAACGCGCTGCATACCTGACAATGGACAAACATAAATGAAAGTTTCTTTTTGTTTGAGAAAAAAAAAATTAATTACCGTATTCATTTTAATTTTTCTCACCAGTCGGATATCCGGATGTGCGGCTGGAACTCATCCATAAATGATGGGCTGTAACCTTCGTCCTTCAAGTGAATCACCTGCTCTTTTGTGCACCAACTGCAGACAACAGATTGTATCCACTTAGTTAGTAATTACAATTTCAATTGTATAAACACATGAAAACATTTGTAGTGCTGGTGAATTCTTACTCAAATGAGGTCACATAGTTTTTCTGGACTGCTGGATTTGAATGTTGCACCCTACATCCCTCTATTGTCCACTTATGTCCACTGTTCTTCAGGATTCTCCAACCACAAAAATCATCTAACAAAACAAAAGATGAGTAAGTGGATTTTCTTAAGCATAGCAGAAAAATAATGCTACTGTATGGCATTAAATTATTTTTAATTTTCACCTTCTGCTCTTGGATTCTTTATGAGATTTCTCCTCTTCTTGCACAAGAAGTAAAACAACCTCCAGTTGCTCGGTACTTTGGAAGGATCACGGAGATGATATCCCTCTCTTCTACATCTTTCTGTCCAGAAAGACTCGCTGTCGGCCACATCTTTCCACTGGCGGCACACTAATCGACACACACACACCACGTCTTGCGGGGGCAGATTTAAGAAGATTTCTTCCATTATGTCCAACGGAAGAGGGATGACCTGATGAGACAAAAATGTTTTATTCTATTGTTTGTTCAATTATTAAAATGTGTTATTGCGGGGGCAATTTCAAGTTAGATGGTCTGTGAGTGTTTGTTAAATGGGTTAAGTGGTCATTGGCCTGAAAAAGTTTGAGAAACTGTCTTAAATGCATAGAAATTTAGAGTTAACCTGGGAAGTTTCAATTAGCCACAACATTTGTTTACTTTATTTATGCTTTTCTGTTTTTACCAATCTTCATGCCTCTTTTTTGAAAATCTGTCACTTTATCCTGAACACATCTTAAAAAAGGAAAAAGTATATTATAATTCTGATTAACTTATTTATTATTAACTTTTTTAGTCATCAGACAGTTGCCACCATCTAGGTACAACAAAGTTCAATTTTCAGAACCATTACCTTTTACATTTTAGTATTTTTAGATTTTAAAACTCATTTTATTGAGAAGCCAGAATCCAGTTTTCTTTGCATAGAGTAGCACAGTAATTCTTTTGCAAAAAACAAACATTTGCTTTAAAACATCTACTAAAAATGAGTTTGTTGTATAGTGTTTTTAAAGCATTTCAAAGCATTAATAGTCAATGTCCTAAATTTCATCAATGTGACCACAATCCTCCATTTTACAAGTGCATAATCTTCCAGCTTATAAAGAGGCTTCATAATGCAGAGCAGTGAGCAAAGGAAGAACTTTAAACATCTCTTCCACCGAACATGTTACTGAGGAATATTATCCCTGCTGTCTGGAAAAAGAGCAGTGAAGTCTTAGAGTTCCTCAGAACTGACTGACTCTTACTGGAAATCTTTCCCGTCCACAGTGACACACATGCCACTGGCTGATGTTGCTGGAAGGAAAAGTCCTCTGCATATCTCTATTAAAAGTAACATGTATTCCTCACTCCTGACCCCACTAGGGACAAGGGTGTACAGAAAATGGATGGATGTATTCCTCACAGGTCTTCGCTCACACACTATTACAACATGCTTTTATTATTAAAGCAAAAACAAAATGTAACGTGACTTTTTTTCTTGTGCGGAGAACTCTACGGATGAATACTAAGAAGATTCCGAATTTAATCTCAGAAACAAAAAGTGAATTTTTTTGTTTGTTTTTTGTCAGAGGTCCTACGTCCCATGTGGTAGTGATCAGTAATGTGAAAGCAGAGCTGTGGTGAGTGGCTGCGTGTGTTTTAGTGTCTCAAACTTACAGGTTCACCAGAACTTCGTATCGGTGAAGGTGAGCTGACTCCGTATGTGGTTCCCATTTTGGTTCTAGGCGTCCTCTTTACGGTTAGGATAAACCCAAACCTGATATGTTTCACAGAACTGCCTGTCTACTCAATGAGCAGCAGGCGCCTTCGAAAGAGAAACCGTAACTCAAGAACAAACAGGAAGTGCAGTTAAGCCCGATATTAAAGCTTAACCCTCTAAAGTAAATTTAAAAAAAACCCTAATAAATAAATAAATGCGGAAAGATATAAAATGTTTAGCCTTACCTTTTCATTACAACTACTTAGTGTAGCTGAGGAGTTTCGATATACGTCTCACAAGTACGTGAATAAGCACAGAACTACGGATGCCCGTAAGGAAGATGGAGGATTTTTTTATTTATTTTATTTTGACTACCTGCCCCCCACAATAGGTTTTGCGTTCTTTCATACTAGTCCGTCCATGCGTGGCATGTTGAATACAGAGAGTTTTCCAGTCTTTTCCGTGTATGTTATATCTCCTTAGTGAGATCTGAAGTTCTATAGTTTTTTCTTAGGGTACCTAAGAAATGCACCACAAATATATGCAAAGTGCAAAAGCAAAACAGGTCAAATAGGGGCTTTCCATCTCTTTCTAATACATTAACAGAAACTTTCCGTGACACTCAAAGAAAGACAAAAATACATTCAAACAATTCGTACTATTTTTCACGAGGGAATAAAAGGGTAAAGGGCCTCATGCTGCTCCCTGATGAGATATGCCACCCTGGGCTGTTACCCATGTAGATCATACCGTAAACTACCACTGCTGGTGTGTATTTGTTAATTTATTGCAAGCGATTGTAATACTGTTGTGAGTTACCGCAAAATGGAAAAAATGTTTGTGTCACAGAGATAAACGGGTTTTGGTCAGTAATGTGCAAGTCAACTACAGAAAAAAAAAGAAAAAGACTTTGTGAAGATGCTGGCTGAAATAAAACGCCTCCTGCACCAATATGAGCTGAAAGACCACTCGGTGAGGAAGAAGCCTTTAATTTTAAATAAACATAAAAAGTCAGATTGCAGTTTGCAAATGCACAGATGGACATAGACATTAATTTGGTTTAATGACTAAAGTGGAAATATTTGCCCATAATGACCATCATTACATTTGGAGGAAAAACGGGGATGCTTGTTCCCTCCTTATTGTAAAGTAGGGAGGTGGAAGCATCATGATGTGGGACTGTCTTGCTGCAGGAAGCAGCATAACCCTTCATAAAAATAGGTGATAGCATGAGGAAAGAAGATTAAGTTTGGCATAGATTGGTCTTTCAAATGGACTATAACAGCCCTAGCTTTACAGTGGCTTAATAACAACAAAGTCAGTGTTTTGATGTGGCCATCTCAATCCTATGAAGAAGCTATGGGTAGATCTGAAAAGGTGTGTGCAGGTAGCCTGACAGAAGTACACCAGTACAGTTAGGAGGAATTGGCCAGAACTTTGTTAAGGAAACCCAACAGGTTTTTGATCCAAGTCATACAGATAAAAAGACAAATATCCAGGATATTGACCAAATGCATATATGTAAACTTCTAAATTTGAACATTACAACAAAACAAAAAAAATCTCTAAAAAATATTCTTGCAAAGTTTTCTGGCATTTACCAAATGGAAATAATTTAAGTTTTTCCATCTAAAACAAGAGGTTCAGTTTGATTTAACTTCAGATAGTCAGAAAATAAGGGGTGTCTTATGAGGTGTGTGTAAACTTATATTTTCAAATGTATTTAAATACACATAAAAACCACGTTCTATTTCATAATATATTCAGAGGAACTTTTGCATTAGGATAAATTAAAAAATACTTTTAAATGGTCATTTTTACAAAATCATAATTTGCACCATGTTTTGTGATACTTGCGAAAACTGAATTTTTACTGTGCTTTTCTGAATTAGTATGTTTTAGAAAAGTATAATTACTATAACAAATGGTCAATATGCCAAAAACATTTATTGAAAAGCCAAAGAAAATGTGATTATGAGTCCTTCAATGCAAAAATATGTTTCAAAAATAAGAACTATTTAACACTGTAGAGGTCTGTGTTTACAAACTTACCCTGTTATGGTCCACTTTTTACAAGGACATGAGCAAAAATATTAATGACTGTCCTTGAGAAATCCTTCATAAATAGGTATATCAATTCAAATTGCAGAACATTTTTAGGCAATAACATTATTTTTAAAGGGACATCATTTTGACAGTTGCATAAAATGAGGAACAAAGAATATGCACTGTGATAAAGTTTAAAGAGGTTATTCTTAATTCACACCTCATACATAAGAGGCATCTTAACATGAATACATATTCAGCTAACATGTAAGTAGCAGCAGATGAATGCATTAAAGACAAAACAATTGCTAAAAAGTAAATGTGCAAATTAGGCTAGAAGAGGAAAAAAGGTAGCGGCTTCCTAACAGGTAAGAACAGGTAAGATACATAAATTTAAAGAGTCATGAAACAATTCCAACTATCTATATAGCATTGTTTGTGTTAGTAAATGAGGCAGGACTGTCTAATTGACGAATGGATTTTGATTAAGTAAGTTGACATAGTTCAGCAGTATGTCAGTGTGTCTAGTTCTAGAGTATCAGATGTAGAAATCTCCAAACAAGAAAAAGCAATCCTTGGTTGATTTTAGATCCAAGTTGTCTTCCTAACAGAGTTGCATCAAGGAGCTAGTTATCCAATGCTGGACAAACTTCAACGCAGCTTTCTGTTACACGAATGCCATACCATCCAGCCCACCACTTTGTGTCTTTACCACCATGAATAAAACAGACATATCTCACTCCTGGTCCATAGTCCTTGAAGACATGCTCCATCTGAAAGAAGAAATAACATCAGTAACATGAGTTTATTTTTCTTTGCAGTTGCATTGATCATTGTAACATGTACATACTTGATGCCACTGCTGATCATTCCACTGTGGAATAGTAATAGACTCGGGACTGAAGTTCTGGAGAACATTTTTCTTGTGGTCTAGTAGCTGTACAGAAATAATATAGATGCTTCCACAATCCGAACGCGCTGCATACCTGACAATGGACAATCATAAATGAAAGTTTTCTTTTTGTTTGAGAAAAAAATCTAATAATTAGCCTTACTCACCAGTCAGATATCCGGATGTGTGGCTGGAACTCATCCATAAATGATGGGTTGTAACCTTCTTCCACCAAATTAATCACCTGCTCTTTTGTGCACCAACTGCAGACAACAGATTGTGTTCACTTAATTAGTAATTACAACTTCAATTGTACAAAAATGTGAAAACTGCTGGTGAATTCTCACCCATACGAAGTGATAAAATTTTTCTGGACTGCTGGATTTAAATGTTTTGCCCTGCATCCCTCCGTTGTCCACTTATCTCCACCATTCTTCAGGATTCTCCAACCCCGAAATCCATCTAACAAAACAAAAGATGAGTAAGTGGATTTTCTGAAGCACAGCAGAAAAATAATGCTACTGTATGGCATTAAATTATTTTTAATTTTCACCTTCTGCTCTTGGATTCTTTATGAGATTTCTCCTCTTCTTGCACAAGAAGTAAAACAACCTCCAGTTGCTGGGTACTTTGGAAGGATCGCGGAGGTGATATCCCTCTCTTCTACATCTTTCTGTCCAGAAAGACTGGCTGTCGGCCACATCTTTCCACAGGCGGCACACTAATCGACACACACACACCACGTGTTGCGGGGGCAGGTTTAGGAAGATTTCTTCCATTATGTCCAATGGAAGAGGGATGACCTGATGAGACAAAAGGTTTTTTTATATTGTTTGTTCAGTTTCAATCATAGACATTAGATTGAAGGATTTATAGATTTTTAGTACTGATGACATAAAAGCCTTTAAGAAAAACACAAAAAGTAATTTTAATTTCTCCTTTTCTTCTGTGTAATAACTTCATCATGGAGGTAAAGAAAATAAATAAATGTTCACCTTTAGCAATTTCTGACTTTCCCAGCTAAGATAGTCTTAAATGCCTAAAACGTTCTAATGTGTGAATAATAGAGTAAAACTGGGAAGTTTCAGTTAGCTGCACCATTTATTTACTTTATTTATAATATGCTTTCTTTTATATATATATATACTGCGACAGACTGGCGACCTGTCCAGGGTGACCCCGCCTCTCGCCCGGAACGCAGCTGGAGATAGGCACCAGCAACTCCCGACCCCATTAGGGACAAGGGTGAACAGAAAATGGATGGATGAATTCATCTGTGGGGGAAGTAGAAATATTCTTTAAAACCCAGCTTTATGAAGCATTAATTTTATTTGCTATAAATAGGAAAGATTTATAATATTTATTTTGGCAGTAGAATCAACCTAGAATAAAAAAACCCAACTTAAAGTGTTAGCTAGTCAGCCTGAACTGAATTATTTCACACTGATTACAGATCATTTAAAACCAAGTTTGTGATTTATGAAACATTTATTTGTGTGGTAACTAAAAATATTGCATTTTGTCTTTTTACCTGGATGAATCATTACATCTCTTTTTATTTTCACGATTGGTGGAGAAATTAGAGGTGTATTTGATCTCCTGTTTTTTTCTGCTTATGTTGAAACTACAGTTATGGAGTGAGTAAAAATCTAATTGGAATCTGGCTCCTTTTTGAGCTCGTAACTAACGAAACATTTCAGCTTCTAACCGGTTTGTATGAATTTGTTGTTTTGCAATCGAAACGTCTCTCCGTGTCCCCTAACGTTAGCCTGGTGTGGCTAAGTGTAAAATCCCCCTCGGTGTGTTTGGGAGGGTCGACCCATGATAACCCCACGACATGGTGCGTGAGGCACGTTAAGACATGGCGTGGATTTCCCCCGGGATATCTCTGGTGGAATGCGGCACCAGATGGGCTTGATGGAAAACACATTCCCCCCGTTTCATCTGCTCCTCTCTTCGTCCTCCAGCGTCAATCGCTGTCCTCATTCTCTCGACCGAGTTTTGCGCAATTTCCCTTTAGTGAACTCCCTTACAATAACTGCGTCATTTAGCTCATCGGAGGCCTTTCGATATTTGGACACATTTGCTCAAAGATTTCTAATGGGGCTTTTTTTCGGCCTTGACCTTGTTTGAAAAGTAAAATAAAATTGGTGTGCGCATGAGTGTGTGCAGCACTGATCTGTGTCTGCATGGCTCGGTGCCGGTGTGCTCGCACAGGGCTGGTATGTGAAACATGTTCTAACAGGTTACTGCTACCTCCCTGCTGACAGGCATCTCTTATGCTGGCGACACACTTGTACACTGAATCATCTCCGGTTTTAATTTATAATCCAAGCTAATCAATGTCTCTGCAAGATTTACCCCTTACCCCCCTTTTTTTATTATTATTTTTTTTACTGTAAATCTGTTAGACGTCTTTGTCTGTAATTTTGTGTGTACAGATGTACGTGTGCATGCAGCGCATTTCATGTTCAGACACATCACTCCCATAAATCCGAGTTGGCCGAGGTGACACTACTTCCCATCCCGCTTTCTATTGTTCTGTTTCTGTTTGCTCTGACTTCTCCTCTCTGATCTCTCAGTTCTCTCCTTTATTTTTATTTTTTTTATTTTTTACTTTTCCCCTCTCTTTTTTTTTTTTCCTGCTTTGGTTCCTCTCCACCAATCGCAGAGCTTGGACCAGGTCGCCCTGACCAATGCCACCGTTCTGGATGGCAGCGGGGGCGGTCCCAACGGTTCCCTGGCTGGCTCAATGGGCTCTGTGGCCGTCTGTCTTCCCTCTGAGTCTTCTCTGACTGACTCGCTCCACACCTCGGCGGTGAGCTCATATGACGGAGTTCTTTAGGCCTTAATGAAATCTGAACGCCGACCCTCCTGCCTCTGCAGATTCAAGTTAGATAACAGCTGTTTGGGTTTCTTTTACTGCTGCACATGTAATGAGAATATATAGTGAGTCATTCGCCATGTGGCATCTAAGTGTCATTATCACGTCCCGCAATCTGTGTTCTGCTTTATTATTAGTCTGAAAATAATCCCAATGGATGTTACACTGCCTTTTTCTTGCCAGTAGAATTTCTTTTTTTTCATATGATGCACTCCAGTGCCACCTGTTGGTCACGACGACTCACAGCTGCTCCTTGTAGAATTGAGGTGCACTTCAGTGAATTAGAATTGTGATTGAAAAGTTATTTCAGTAATTAAGCTCAAAAAGAGAAACTTGTTTCGCCTAATTACCCACAGTATGATTAGTTTAGTTTTTATGATTGTGGCTTTCAGCGAATAATAACACAAGACCCAGTTCTTCTGAAAATTCACCAATAAAAAAGCAATTATAGAATTAAAAGGGCAGCCTATTAGAAAAAGTATATACAGTCACTTTTTGGTGGGGGCTCTTTGTGCATCAGATATTGCATCAGTAATGCAGCGCAGCTTTGACGAACCTTCAGCTCCTCTGCAATGTTACCAGAGCGGTAACTCAATATTCAGGTAATAATACTTCATAGAACATTTATCAAATTTTTGGTATTTTAAGATTTCACTTTTGAAGATTGATGTTAGCATGTTTAAGGCCTACCAACATCTTTGACAAGTGTGTTTTAAAGCCTCTATTGTAATATAAGGAGAATAAAGTAGTAATTTTATTAGAATGCCAATGCTAAAAGTAAGAAAATTAAAATGAGGAATATTGAGCATGTTGTGAAGTTATGCTTTATACATTTTACAAACAATACTTAATCTTTTAACACATGATCATCAAATTATTATCAGTAGCAGGACTTCGACAAGATCACACAAACAACTATTTTGAAGAAAGAATGGACTGAACTCCTGATAACTTTTTACTCATTAAAAGAAGTTTTTCTCATGGTTTTAAGATATTCTTTCAGGTAAATTTACATTATTTTCTGCTAATATTATGACTTTATTCTTGTAATTAAAAGAAATTCTTCTAGGATGGCTCTATTACTGTCGTACAACTCACAGAAGGGTTGACTGAAATTAAAGCCACTTTTTAAAAGTATTTTCTGTCATTGTGATTTCTCTTTCAGAAGAGAAATCAGATCTGGCACAAAAAAAAATTATTTTTAAGCCATATCGCCCAATTCTAATTCTCTGTGTAATTCTCTTATGGAATATTCAGTTTCTGTCTTTTTTGGGGTCTTTATAAAACAGGAAATGAGTCTCCCTTTTTTAATTAAATCATTGTGACAGATTAGGTTTTCAGTGACATTCTAATCTATTGAGATGCACCTGAAGCTGACCTCAGCCAGCTGCTGTCTCTCCTTCAAGGCCGTTAAAGCTTCAGCAAACACTCTCTGCTGCTTCACGCCTCGGTCTGTGTCCCTCCTCTCTTCCCCTCCTGTAGAGCGAAAGCGTGAATGACGAGGGCGGGGAGGGGGAGTATGTCAACCTATACTCGTCCAGCCAGGCCAATGGGGAGCTGCCGCTCTCCCTAAGAGTAAGTAGCGGACTGCCGCGAGGTGAAAGGTCAATCCCATTTGCACGTCCCATCGCCTCGGGGTATGAATCAATTCGGATGTGGGGGAGCGATTAAAAGTAAAAGGGTCTCCGGCCCGCGTCACTTGGCACATCTCACTCAACGTGTTGCACCTCCTATTGATTCATCCCCGGGACAAAAAAGGCGATCGGAAATGCAACGTGAGTGTAGCCAAACTGGACTACATCATGACTTCAGGTTCACAGGTTCGCCTGGGACTGAATCATGGGCTGGTGTTTGTGAGGGGGTGGCAGAGCAGGGCGGGGGAGGGGTTTTTGTTGTTTTGACTGCCTGGCTGGTGACTGGTGTCTCTTTGGCTGCTGCTTCAGCTGTGGTGAACATTTAACCCTGTTCTGCTCTAACTTCTGACATCTCTCTGCTCCCAGAGTCAGATTCTCAATGGGTTTCCAGTAACATCTGCCTTAATGAATAACGTGCACCTGTGCATGTGTAGCAGCTTATTTGCTTGTGTGGTTCTATTCTTTTGGGTCAACTTGTACCTTTGCTGTAGGTTTTTATTCTTTTTTTTTTGTTGTTTGTTTGTTTTTGGTCAACATACAAAGGAGACTATGTGTGTGTGGTAGCATTCTGGCTCAGACGGTGTTTGGGTTTTTGTTTTACCCCTTTTGGTGTTCCTTCTGTTTTGGCTTTTGTGCGTTGGGTTTTCTTTACTCACACTAAGCAAACACTTCACACCCACTCTGCATCACCACTTCTGGGACGATGTGGTAAATGTGTCGTCAACACTTCCATTCTTCCTTTTTCTCCACCAGTGTGTTGCATGACATCCTGGCGGGATCATATGAGCTCATCTGCAGCTAGCTTGTTGCTGCATGGAATCACTCACGAATGTTGTTCCACACACAGTTCTGCTTAGAAGGTTGTGTAAATCCATTGTAGGCATGAATAGGAGCTTCTTCTTTTTTTTTAAATGATTCATTTCAGCTAGATTTCTTCAAGGTAGGATAATGCAACTGTGTTGAATATTAAAAAAAGGACTTGGGTGAACAAGTTTGAATTTGTTGTGGATTTTCTCTGATCCATATTTAGTCAAAGTTGTACATATAGGCTCAAATATTTACATACACCCTTAAGTAATATTGTCTTTTTTGTAGTTTTCATCCCAACAACCTGCCTCTGACTCAGTATTTGACCACTTTCTAAGCAACATTTTAATTTAATTTGGTTGGTTTCCAGGTACAATTTTACTAATTTCATCACCACTAAGATTAGTATTTATTTATGTTTGGGATTATCCTTTTGAAACATCCAAATTTCAGTCACCTAATCAGGTCTGACACGATTATAAATTTTGCAGGGCAATAAATTGTCCCAGTAATTGTGGTTAACAATAATATTGATGTTTTTGAGGCTATTCTCAAGTAATGTAAATAGTAACGGAAGATGTTTTATAATATCCAAATTAAAATACAATCACAACCATATATAAAGTGGATTATGAAATCTCTGTAGGCAAAATATCCCTTCAAAAAATGTTAATCATGAAAATGGAAATTTTTGAGCTCATTTTAATTTGTAATGTCATCAACTAATTAATTTTTTATTGCGACAGGCTTAGACCTAACCCTTAGACCTTCCTCTTGATGTCAGAGGAAGAGAAATTAGTTAATATGTCTAAACACCCCAGTAACCAATGTTTAAACGTAACTGGATAATACTTTAATACCAGAGTCCCTGTCTGGATGGAGTGAGTTTGACATCGATGCTTGCTCTGAGAGAAAGCATAGAAACATAGAAGCATGTTTTCCAAAGTCAACATCTTCAAGCATGACTTAGATTAGATTAGCGTCTACCCGCCACAAACAGGAGAACTGGAGAACAGACAGGATAGTTTTCCCAAAAACAAAAAAAAATGTTTGTCATAAATTTGAGCCTGCATGTGTAATTTTGTGGATTATAGTAAATTCAAGCTTGTGTGACCTATAGGAGCATTGGATATAAAATCAGCTTGACCTGAAAAGGAGTGGTTCAAATAAATAGAGACCCAACAATAGTGACATTCATGCCAATGTTGGGTGGATGCAAACTTCTCAGCAGAACTGTAAACATCAGAGGCTGACGGTTGCTTTCTTTCCTTCAACTGCTAGGAAACCATCGCAGCTGATGACGTACTTCAAGACCCTGTTCCTCAGATGCCATCCAGCAATAGTAAAGAGGTTTTAGACAAAGAAAGGTAACAGTGATCATGCTCACTTCCTGTTATGTGTGTACTCTAAAACTCCATATTATAGCTGATAATGTGCTCTTTGTTATGGACGTGATGCCATAAATCACATCTATGATTTATAGAATCACAACGTTTAATGCTACATTAAACGTCCCTTATTGTAATATTTTTTTTAAATTAATCTTGGAGCTCTTCTAAACATCCCTAAGTAAAGGGAATAACATCCTAATTTAATTTGTGAAGACAAATAGAATCACTGCTGCTTTTTGCTGTAAATTGATTAAAACCAAAAAAAATATGGAAGATTAGTTTTTGGTTTATGAATTAATCGTTTCAAACATGCAGATGGATGAGAGACTGTCTGTGTTGATGGCGGATGTGTGGGTTTGCTTTAGGAGGCAAAAGACAGCAGAAACGGCCGGGAGCGTTGAGGAAGATGTAGACGAGCTTTCTCTCATAGACCACAAGGAGATCATGAGCAGGATAACGCTAAAACAAGAGGTAAGTCGACTTCTGGTGGTGTGTGATATTTTTAATAGAAGTTCACCAATCAGTTGGCCCCGATTTCCTTAATTTTGGAGGATAAGTTGATTCTTGCATGTGAAACCGATTTTATCCACCTCTGCAAAGGTCTGAAAATCCTCCACTGTTTCTTTTTTTACTTTATTCCTTTTAGCAACTTTTTTTTTTTTTTTGCTTTTTTGCTTTTTTAGAGGAATCACAACAGTCTTAACCTGTTGTGCAATTTTTGTTTGTTTTTAAAATATTAAAAATGAAAGACTAAAGGAATTAATTTTTTTCATTAATTTAAGTTAATTTAGTAGTTTGGCTCTAAACTTTTCATTTATATTTGAGAGCATGTGCAGCTAAAACAAGTGTGTGTGGTTTCTCTGGCACTGTTCATTCTTTTCTATAAAACAAAATTGTATGATGTAAGGTGCACTGTGAGCTTCTAACACGTTGATATCAGTTGTCTTTAAAAATAAATCAGTATCAGCCAAAATCGAAATCGTTAGGTTTTGAGCCAGTTTTTAGACTTCTCTTTCAACAAAACCTCACAGCAGCACCAGCGCATTTTACCCAGTTGTCTTTGGATCAGACATCATTGAGTCCAATCAGATCCTGCCCGTCACCACTCTCAGCCGCTGCTGCCCTCTGGAGTTTAACCTGTTAAACTGCAGAGCTAAAACGTCCTCCGCCTTCTCCCGCCCCACCACCTCCTCCTGCTTTGTCCTGAGTGGTGCAGTCTGATGTACAGATGTGTGAAAATGCTGCACGCCTCTCTGCAAGGTTAGAGGCACTGTGACAGCTGCAGTTTACCGAGGGATGAAGGGAGGGGGATTAGAAACGCAAGGAGTTTCCTGACCAGGGAGGAAATTTAGCGCTGTCACAACACACACCTATTTCAATTATTATTTTTTTTCCTTCCTTTTTTTCCTTCCTTTTTTTTTTTTTGTTTTTTTTTGCTCAAGTCAGACTTTTTCTTCGTCATCAGAGGAGCCGGTGCAGCAATAGGAGGCTTGGTGGGGGAGAAGAGGAGGAAATGTGCATGCAACGTTTTGGGCTAAACTGCATCAGTCTCCATGCTGATCTGTTCTTCATCTTTTTCTTATTTATCACTCCGAACCTTTGCAGAATGACGACGGTCCTGACGTTCGTGCGGGGTCGGGAGACATCCTTCTAGTCCATGCTACGGAAACAGAGCGCAAAGGTATGGTATTAAAGCTGTTTACCTACTGTCTCTCATCTTTTTATTGCTAGAAAGATCTGAATTTATTTCACATTTGAAAGCCAATTTGTTGAGAACATTTCTCTGTGTGAGTGGCATTAAATGGCCTCAGTCTGTCATTAACAGTCTGTCAGCCTGTGCTTGTAGCAGTCATGTTTGATTTGTTGTCAGCTTGTATTGGTTAATCTCGGCGGCACGTCAACTCAAAAATGCTGCTCTCTTATTTTTTTTTTCCTCTTTTTCTGTACAGATCTTGTTTTGTACTGTGAAGCCTTCCTGACTACATATAGGACTTTTATAACCCCAGAAGACCTCATTAAGAAGCTACACTACAGATATCCTTTCCAAATCACTCAACATGTCACGCCAGCCTAATCGTCTTTCTTTGCTGGCAGAACTTTTTTTTTTTTTTGCTTTATTCTCAGAATAGACTGTCCTTATTTAAATCTTTACTGAAGGATATTGAAATTCCAGCTAAGTTGAAAATGCTGCTTTTCTGGATTCTGTTCTCTGTTTCTTGGTTCTGGAAAAAAAAAAAGATTAGTTAATGGTGCAGTTCCTGAACACATCATCGCAATGGTGAAACATGGTGATGACGGCATCATACTGGGAGTCAAAGATCCTTAATAAGAAGCCTGGTGGTTTAGATGAAAGGATATTCACATGGTGGAATGGTCCAGTCAAAGTCCAGGCCTAAATCCAATTGAGAATCTGTGGCAAGACTTGAAAATACAGTTTAGGTGCTTTTCAGTGAGTCTGAATAAAGAAGAATGGGGAAGATTTGAGTATCTATGTAAAACCGGCAGAAGCGGACAGCAGCATAAGCATAAACCAAGAGACAAGAGAGCGTTTGTATCCAATTACTGACTGGATACAAACACTTGCTGCACGTTTCAGAATTTCGAAAACAATTTAATCATTTTTCTTCCACTTCTGTTATGTGGCACTTTGAGTTGGCCTTTTATATTAAAACGAGAGACTTTATAGACTATTACCCTTGACCACAATAGCACATATACCACATTCTGCCACAGTCCGGACACCTTCAAGAAGCGAGTCAGCAAGAACACCTTCTTTGTTCTGGTTCGTGTCGTTGATGAGCTGTGGTGAGTTGAACTGCCGAAACACTCCAAATAANATGTCGGTTAAACCGGTCAGACGACGAATCAAATAATTCCCCCCTGACCACCGCTGTCTTCCAGTCTGGTGGAGCTGACCGAGGACATCTTGAAGCAGCTCATGGACCTGGTGTTCACGCTCGTGTGTAATGGCGAGCTCAGCCTCGCCCGTGTTCTCCGCAAGAACATCCTGGACAAGGTGGAGCAAAAGAAGTTGCTGCGATACACAAACTCCCTCAAGCCGCTCGCTGCTCGAGGGGTCTCGGCGAGGTACTGCTGAGAGAAAGGAAAACTGATGCAGTCTTGTTTCCCCTGCTTATTGTGTTGTGTAATGTTTCATATATAACTGAAGCTGAGGCTCTTTATGGTTTGTGTTTTCTTAAAGGCCTGGGACTCTTCACGACTTTCGCAGTCACGAAATTGCTGACCAGCTCACGCTTCTTGATGCTGAACTCTTCTACAAGATTGAGGTGATGTGATTTCCCTTCTTCCTATTGGTTGGGATAACTCTGCTTTACTTCTTGGAAGCATGGAGAATAAACACGGTCATCTGTAATCTCCTCGTCCTGCTTTCTCTTAGATTCCAGAGGTTCTGCTTTGGGCGAAGGAGCAGAATGAGGAAAAGAGTCCCAACCTAACCCAGTTTACAGAGCACTTTAACAACATGAGCTATTGGTAAGACGTGACTTAGATCAGCCGTCTCTTGATTTAGTCTCTCTTTAAATGCTGATACCTTTACTTTCCGACCTACAGGGTGCGCTCTTTGATAATTCAGCAGGAGAAAGCTCAGGACAGAGAGAAGCTTCTTCTCAAGTTCATTAAGATAATGAAGGTAAAGAATCTTACCTTTAAAAAGACAAATTCATATTATGGCAGCATTTAACACTTATTCTCCTCTTCTTATTCCAGCACTTAAGAAAGTTAAATAATTTCAACTCGTATTTGGCAATACTGTCCGCTTTGGACTCTGCTCCCATCAGGAGATTAGAGTGGCAGAAACAGACCTCTGAGGTGAGTTTTTTTTTTTTTTAAAGGGACAGTATTATGTAAAATCAACTTTTTGAGCTTTATATCCTCTTATGATGTTATACCTGGGGTGCTGCTTTGATTCTTTTATCTGTGTTTGAGAAATCCTTTAACCTCCCGTGGCAACCATTCAGCTGTGCAAAACGCCTTTGAGACGCAGCTTCCAAGCTACCGAGCTTCCACGTTACAGAGCACCCCTCCCCAATGACTCCTCCACTCAGCTCCTTCAAACTAGCCAGCAGCAATTAGCAAATACCTAGTGGAACTGCACATCAGCTGAGCTCTTTATATGAACTACTTTTCAGTGAAATGCTGCTTAAAACGTTGTTAGAGTTGATAGAGGACCAATGTTGTGAGGACTTGCCAAAGACAGTTTCAGAAAGAACAAGAGTTTCTTAAAGAGACAAAGCCCCATTTTCAATTTTTTGCGTAATATTTGATAAATACAGGATTTTTATAGCAACTGAATGTAACATAGGTACTTAATTGTGCTATAATAATAGTTTTGTTTTGTTCTTTAAATCATCTATTCACAATAACACGCTTATCTCTTCATACTGCTCCAGGGTTTGGAGGAGTATTGCACGCTGATCGACAGCTCCTCGTCCTTCAGAGCCTACAGAGCTGCTCTGGCTGAGGTGGAGCCCCCCTGCATCCCATACTTGTGAGTAAACTTTCCTGCTCAGATTTAAACAGATCTTCTGCTGCTCAACTCAGCCTGACTTGGTTGTTTTATCTGATTTCTCCTCCTCGTTCTTCCATTCCTCCTGCAGAGGCCTCATCCTCCAGGACCTGACCTTCGTCCACCTGGGGAACCCCGACCTCATTGACGGGAAGGTCAACTTCTCCAAACGCTGGCAGCAGTTCAATATTCTGGACAGCATGCGGCGCTTCCAACAAGTGTAAGACTGCTTACAGTAGTCACACCCCTCAAACTTCTCCTTATGCATTTTATGGGAATTTTTAGGCAAAAACTAAAACAAGTGCGTAATTTTAAAGTTGACTAAAAAACTGGTCTTAAACTTAAAATTTTAAGTTTTAAGTAGTTTAAGATTTAATGATAATAGAACTGCAAGGATCATCACAGAAAACTTTTATCTGTGCAGTCCACAAATCTGGCCTTTGTAGTAGAGTTAATGAGAAGAAAGCCTTTGTTGAAAGACAACTATAAAAAAATCCCATTTATAGATTGTTAACAAACCATGTAGGTAGCACAGAAAGAATTTCAAAGAATATATTATTATTTTAATAACCAGATCAATGCCGTTTTTATCTGTATACGACCAAATTACATTATTGTGAAAAGATGTTTAATATTTAATTTCTCAAATAGTTGACTCAAATACATACAATATTTTTTCAAATTGTAACAATTTAAGTTTTCCCAATATATTCTGCCACAGCCGGCCCTTTAAAGACATTCTTGATCTTGATGTGGCCCAAAATGAAAATGAGTTTGGCACCCCTGATTTAGATCAAAGTAGAATGATCTAGTCAAAGTTTAGACCTAAGTCCAATTGAGAATCTGTGTCAAAGTCTTGACTTTTGCTGTCCATTCAATCTGACTAAGGTTGGGCTATTATAAAATGAATGGGAAAGAGTTCTAGACGCAAAATACTCTGTGCTCAAAACAAATGTACTCCACACTTTTCAGATTAAATCTCAGTATCCGTTTCCTTCTGCCTTGCAATTCCACACTACTTTGTGTTGGTCTCACATAAAATTCCAACTAAGTAGATTGAAGTTTGTGGTTGTAATGTGACAAGATGTATGAGTACTTTGTTAGATTTTTAAACGTAATTCAAACCAGAACATGTCAGTGTTTATTAAGCAACTACTCCATGTTATCTCAGTTTGACCTTCGTTAAATTGATTGTCTTTTATTTCTTTTAATGCATCTACCCTGTTCTGACCTCAGGCATTACGAGCTGAAGCGCAACGAGGAAATCATCTCTTTCTTCAACGACTTCAGCGATCACCTGGCGGAGGAGGCGCTGTGGGAGCTGTCCCTGAAGATCAAACCCCGAAACATCAGCCGCGCCAAGACCGACCGCGGGGAGAAGACCTAGGGTCCCCCCACGCAGGCCTTTGACACTGACCTTCAACTGTGCTTCATGACACTAACTCCACTTTATTACACACTAAAAGAACGACGAAAGGAAGCTAACGGGAGACTCGCTCGCGAGGAATCCAGAACAAACTGCAGACAACTGAAATGTCATTGAGGTTTACAAAGAGCCCGGCCGCTCTGGGAGATTATAATTTGGGATTACTGTTGCTCTGACTTGGTAGTGGAAGAGCGAGGAGTCAGAGCAGACGGTGGGAGGGGGAAGAGTTGCTACGGAAATTACCAAAGTCTGCTCCCTGGACTCTTTGTTTTAGAGTGGAGCTGTCGCGTGTGAGAGAACAATTTGAATGGTCCATATTCCCCTCCCCCTCTTGTTCCTTATGTACGTGCCATTTGCTGGTCACCTTCTACAACACTAACAAGTCCTCAACCAGCAGAAGCTCAGGAGCAAACCTGCCGCGAACTGTGACGTGCACACGCAGGCTACCGACTGAGAATCTGCTGCGACTGAACCGAAAGGGCAGGACGGCCCCTACGGACTGGAATCAGTTTGTTTTGAAACTTTTTTTTTGTGTAAGAATCATGTATGGTTATGACATGTATTATATACAGTGCTCCTTTTGTTCTTAAAAAGGACGTTTATGCTTATGAGAAGAGCTTAGCTTCTCCTAAGTGCCGTATGTATGTGCACTAAAAAAAAGCAAAAAAAAAAAGCAAGGCAAAAACACAAAAAAGAAATTTACTAAAGATGCTGTGATCTATGTACATCATACTGAACCATGGAGTGCCGTGTTCAAGTGTAGAGAACCACGACGCAATCGCAATCATGTCCCAGTCATGTCGGTGTGTAAGAGTGTGTGTCTGTGAGAAGTCCTCTGTGACGTGTGTGTGCATGTGTGTGTCACTCCATGTGCTGTAGGAAGTCATTGGAATCCTTTTTGGGATAATAATCACAGAAACCCTCAAAGGCCCCCCCCCACCCACCCCCCCAACACATCACACTGTGCTCTCAAACTCCAATAAAACAAAAAGCTCTGTTTATATTAAAACCATGGCTGCAGAGGTTTCTTTGGTTTCTTAAATGAAGACACTTTAAATACTTCAAACGAAGCTTCATTTATTGATGTACTGTTCATAAAGTGAAAAAAAAAAGTTAAGGCATAGACTTGGCAGAATATAAGCAAGTGCTTTCAAACTTGGAGGGTTTCCCCCCCCCCCATTTGCCTTGCAAAAGTATTCATACCCCTTAAACATATCTATAAGGACAAATGTATTTTAAAAGGATCGTATGCGATAAACCAAGATGGTGGATAATTGTATCCAGACCCCATGTCTTTAACATCTTAGAATATCTAAACATTGAGATTTTTGCTCTCCATAATGCTTTAATAATGTTCTCTAACAAGCCTCAGAGGCCTTCACAGACCAGTTAATACTTTAATACAATTACATACCAGTGGACCATTTCCTGATTAACTTCCTTATGCAACTGGTCGCACTGGATTTTATTTACTTAAAAGTAAATATGGCTAAATACAAAACCTGTCAGATTTTGTATAAGGTTTGAAAGCCACATATAATTTTTTTTTTCACTACACTATGCGCTACTTAGTCGGTCAGTTTGTAATCTGACAAAACGCAGGTAAGTGGAATAGGTATGAATACTTTTGAACAGTAGGAAACTATTGCAAACCAGAAGAAGTATGTCAACATAACCTCGTTATTTGTATTAATTTACTTTAAATATACTACCCTAACAGTAGCAAAGAAGTTGCCTGCATGGTCACATTTAAAAGTGCAAAAGCATGACTCAAAAAAACATGTTAATTAATTATATTAATATTATTAATTATCATTAATAATCATAGGACCTGGTTTAGTAACTGCTTATTTACCCATTTTAAAAATCAAAACAAAGAAAGCCTATGGGAACACTGGTTACTTCTGTACGGAGTAGGAACCTTGTTAATAACTACAATAAAATAAGATGGCAGATCTTAGAACCTGTAATATAGAATCACTGATATTACCCTAAACTGCAGAGTGTGTAACATTCCGGCACAGTAACGCCAGTTCACGCTGCAGCTCCACGGTCTGGACCTATCTGTTCCCGTTCACGCATACACACACACACGCGCACACACGTCTACATCCGCTCCGTTTCAGTGGGGCCGACTACTAGGCTCCAGCAGGACCCTCTTAATTGGAGGGTTGGTGGATCCGTTCTGCAGCTCGCTCTGCTCTGAGGTCAGCCTTTTGCAGGCTCGGCCATGGCTGTTGATGTTTCCCCGCTGCCACTTGCAAATGTCACCATTCAGAATATCTTGGATGTGCTGCACAATCAGGTTGATGGCCACTAAATGACAAATTAGGAAGTTATTAACGCTGCTATCTATCTTGGTAATACTGAATATAAGTTGGGATTTTTTATTTTTAAAGATTACTCACCCATATTGTCAACCCCTCTCGGAATGATGACATCTGCATACTTTTTAGTCTAAAACACAATAAACGTACATAGAAATCTAGTTGAAATCATACAGAACATCAACAATGACTACTGTACTTACAGGCAGGCAAAACTCCTCAAACGCAGGCTTTACAAATGTTGTGTACTGATTCAGAATCTGCTCCAGGTCCCTCCCTCTGTTCATGTCTCTCAGCACTACAAGAAATGAGGTTGTTTGAAATAGAAAGGAAACCTTGCAAACATGTGCAATCGGCACTCGAGTACCTCTTCGAGACAACCTGACATCTGAATCCGTGTCCACAAAGAGCTTCATGTGGAACATCTCGCGCACTTTCTGGGGGTAGAAAACAAGGATCCCTTCAAAGAGGACGACATCCGCTGGGTAAACTGTGATCCTGTCTTCCAACCTGCAAACAAACAATGAGCTCTCAGGATACAAGGGAACACGGCGGTTTTTCATCACGACTTCACAATTGTAAAGTGTTTTTGTTTCAACCTGGAATGGGTGACGAAGTCGTATGTTGGCACCTCGACCGGCCTCCCCTCTGCAATGTCCTTCAAGGTTTTGTACATCAACTCGTTATCGAACGCCTCTGCAAGGCATTGAAGAAGAAAGTGAGAATTTAAAGAAAAAGTACAATTTCGTGTTTAAGTTTCAGATACACCGCATAAAGACGTGTAAAAAGTCTAGAATAAATTCATTTTCCATTACAGCTGANACTTTCAAATTTATCTTAGCTTTGTGCAAAGCTCATGTAATGGAATAGCAAAAGTAAAAGTCTGGATTTATTTACCTGGGTGATCAAAGTTGTACTGTCCTTTAAGGGCTTTAGCCTTCTGATCTGGAGTCAGCACGTTGTAGAAGCAGTCCTGGCTGACGATGGCCACCTTTCTCTGGCGATGGTCCACCTTGTTCTGCCCCAGAAGCTCCATGATCTTGGCGCAAACTGTAGACTGTAAACAATGCATCGCAATTATTCTATTAGACACGCCGTTGTAACAACACACCTCAATATGTTTTTTTTTTTAATATTAGCAGAGTGTCTTTACACCGTAATGCATTACGGTAAACAGGCAACAATAAATACATTGCACAGTCAGGATTCCTGACTGGAAACGGTTGTTATTCTGCATTCGTGACCTCGAGTTCAAAGTTTACGACCTGACGTCAATACCGTTACAAACGTGAGCTGTGTTGTATTTTCTTCTAAATATTCAGGGTTGGAAAAGGGCTAAGTCAACTTAACCTCAACAAAAAGAGCGTTTTAGCAGCGTAATAAAACATTACACAAGTGGGCGTGACACTTGTTTTGACAGTTTGATGAATGCTAATACTGATTCCGAGCTAAGATAACCGGTATGCTAATTACGTTTCTAATAATTTACCTTTCCGCTGGCCGTGCCTCCGCTAACACCGATTAAGAAAGGTCGATGTCTGGGCTTTTCTGCCTCGTCTGTGACTCCAAGTTCTTCCATCGTAGTCAGTCCAACAATAAAGGCAGCAGAAACGAAAATTAGCTGCGTGCCGACAGCTAACAGCCTGCAAGTAGCTACGGCGGCAACTACTGTCATTCTCGCGAGAACTGAAGCTATCTGGGTCACTTCGAACACCGGTGTTTCGATGCAAAACATTTTAGTTTGGTTTGTTCATTTTTGAGAAACTATTGTTTGTTTGTTTTTTCCTGAATATGTATGAGTCAAAATAGTAAACTAAAGCCGACTAAAATTAACAATAAAATAGAGCCAAAAGTCTGGGGCGGCTTTTTATAGAAATAAAATAGAAGTTAAGGTATGTTGGTCATACAATCGAAAAAAACTGTAACCAAAAACGCACCAGGAGTGTTTCTCGCTTATTCATATGGAATAACCATGCAGTAGATATTTCGAGGGGGTGGGGGGAAGAAACACATATTTAAAATTTATTTGTTCAAACTTTTACTTTTCATTTGTTTCCATGGTTTTGTAACTTCTTTTAAATCTCAGTTGCAACCTGGTTTGAAACATATTTTCACTTAACTCTCCCTCAATACGGTAAAAAGGCCAAAAGGTTGCGTTTATAGTAAATATAAATATATATACACAGCAGTACAACGTGCAAATGCAATTAAGTTAAATCATGTTGTTTCTGTCTCATTTTCTTTCTCTTTGTCAGTTTTTTGTGAACAGCCTCCGCTCGCTTCCTCCACGACTATTTCTAAAGCATCGCTTCCTTCAATCCTCTTCACGGTCTCCCCTTTGGCGGCGAGGATTTCTTCAATGTTTCTGAAACATGAAGCAGAACAACATGTAACAATGTTTAAGCGATGTGAGTACATTTGTACGGCACTGTACATGGCTCAAAATCTTTATGTCTTTGTCATGTTTGTTATGGTGTAAATCCTGCAGCTCCACCAACCTTTTCCCCTCCAGATCTGAGAACCAGCCCAGGTTGTCGGCGATGATATGGTGGTTCTTGCACCCTTGACAGGTCACTATGACCACCCCTTTCTGGTAGGCCACTTTAGAGATCCTCTGCATGGACCTCGTGGAGCAAACCTGCAAACATGCCACAGCCCGAATCTTCAACACCTGTTACGTAAACATAGTGATGCAGGCTGCATCACACAACTACAGTTTAAGAGGACAGAGCCTGAGAAAACAAGACAGAAACAAAAAACACAGTCGAACAGTTGTGCTACCTTGCATGTGTAAACAAGATGATAATGTGTTGACTGGATCTTTCCCAGAGCTTCCTCTCTGGCTGGCGGTGAAGATGAGAATCCTCTGAAGGAGCTGGAATGAGCAGGTAGGACGTGTTGGTCATGTGACGACAGCAGACCTAACCTGGTTCTGATAGTCGCACGGTGAAATAATACACATGGTCTGGATACATTAACCCGCCCGTGGTAACACCGTGATAACAGGATGGCAGGGAGCCTCCCTCTGGGAAACTCTAATAAAGAAAGACATCTTTGTAAGACTAGCATAATAACCGCTGTCTTTAGAGAGACAGAAAAGAGTTTGAGGGCTCAGAAGTTTCAAGTTTCATCAACCGGGGAGAAATTGACGCGCTTTGATGACATCATCCATCCTTAGTTTTTCAAAATAAGAGATATGCAATGACGTCAAACTCATTAATCTATAACAATTTTTCCAGACGTATTGTTAAAATTACTGCTGATGCATGAAATGTTGCTTAGGAAAATTATATTTCAATGTTGGGTTTGATTGTCTTTGAACTAGTAATTTTATTTTCTGCCAACGACCAATTTTGCTTAGAGAAATTATCTATTGCTAATCAGAAACTTAGCAATAGAGTTTCAATTTAAAACTGAATTTTCATCCTGTACACATAGCTGTACAAAACAAACAGCACACTCCTACGACAAATCAGTCAAGGTAGTGCTCATTTAGTCAAAAGGGTGAGGCACAAGGCCAGATACTTACTACTATTAGATAATAGTAGTAAGCAATGCATTTCTTTTCTTAGAGTAGAATATCAAGGAAAAATAAGATATGTCAAATTTTTGGCAATTTTTACCTTCATTTGATTCTATTTCATTTGTTAATTTGATTCTAAGGCCATCAATATTATTAATCTTTTAATCAGGATTTAAGATTCATTGTAAATGTGTTTTATTTTCTTATTTATTTTATGGTTAAAGTATAGTTTTTAAATATTTTTATTTCTCATTCTATGATTCCAGTTGTCCAAATTCATTTCATCCATCCATTTTCTTACATTCTTGTCCCTAGTGGGGTCAGGAGATGCTGGCGCAACCATGCACACACACCTAGGGAGAATTTAGAAAGACCAGTTAACCTGACAGTCATGTTTTTGGACTGTGGGAGGAAGCCAGAGTACCCGGGGAGAACATGCAAACTCCATGCAGAAAGACCCCGGGCCGGGAATCGAACCCAGGACCTTCTTGCTGCAAGGCAAAGGTGCTACCAACTGCACTGTTTGGAGGGCTGCAGAACTGCACTGTGCAGCCCTCCAAATTCATTTCATTATTATAATATTTTATTCAGTTTAGCCTTTTTTGTGTACAATTGTTTACATACTCATTCCTCTGTTGGTTTACTTCTTACATTTATATCACATTCTGTGTTACATTTGACTGTAGCAAACATTCTCTATGGATGAAATTGGATCACATGATTATGATTCATATGTATTTTTGGAAATTATTACAATTACTTGCCTTAGAGGCTATTCAAACATGAGCTAAAGAAATACTTCTGAATCTGTGCTTGGTGTCACTATTATTATTACTATTATTTAAAGTGAGCAAAGCTAAATATTTCTTTTCACATAGCACCACCAGGGGGAGACAAACAGATTTTGATATCAAGTCCGGTTCCGAAATTGAAATTCTCTTACAGTTTTAGGTTGTTTCAAATCATGTTTGCATATTATGACTGTCTCTATAAGTGTTATATTAAATCCTTAAGTTTTCTACCCACAAGGCCAAACATCAGAAGTAAACAAAAGCATGCACAGATTGCAAATGTTAATTAAAACTACAGGAAAAAGAATATAGAGTTGGAGTTAATGACAAGAGAAATGCTAAATTCACTGTCACTGAGATTACTAAAGCGTTTCCTGCTTAATCCTGTTGAAAAAAATTGGAGGGGATGAATGAGGGGGTTGTTTTAGAGAACTCCTACATGAAACTGGGAGACCATTGAAATCCTGAGTAGGTGGTAAATTCTGTATTTTTCCTCTGCTGAATTGATAAGATACCGTGGAGTGTGTTTTATTTGGGGATTTTATGGAATAGACTAATAAAAAAAAAGCACAGAAACATAAAGTGGGAGTAAAAGGGCATTAAATCCAACATATTTTTTTTGTTCAAATAAAAATCAGAATCTTTCTATTCATTCCATGACATGTTGATCATCATCTAAACTTATCAGAGAAGCAGCAAGAGGTCAAAAATGTCACAACTATCTTTTGATTAAGCCTGCCTGCTACATAACTGACCTGTATGGAAGAAAAGCATGATGAAACCCACTACAGAAAGAAAGATATATAGCTCCTGTTTAAAATTGTTCTAAATTCATGGAGGGAACTCTATGTGCAAATAAAACCTAACTCAACCACACCTGAGCACACCATCTCCATGGTGAAACATGGTGGCGGCAGCATCATGGATAAAGGGAAACTGGTCTTCTTACTCTAAAATTTTTTAAAATAACATAGATAATTTAATCTTTGACTACCTCAGACACACATCTAAAACTGTGAAAAGTAAGTCACAACTGCAAATCAGCCAACGGACGTTTGTTCTAGACAGAAACAGTGACGTAAACACTAGCGTCCTCTTTCTATTCGTGCTTTTATTTTGAAGGCGGGGCGCTTGCAGTACTTCCTGCTGCTTTGTGAACTCACCGCTGCTCGGCTCGCTCTCGGCTCTTCATGCTGTGTTCTGCTCCTCGGCTGTCCTGCGAGGCTCCGGCCTGGCGTCCGAGCGGCCACAGTCACTGAGAACCGATAGAGAAATGTGTCACCCGTGTACGGAGGAGGCGAGACACACCGGTGTTAAAAACACAGGTGAGTTTTCCCTCCTTCTGTCTTTAATATGAGTGCATGGTTTTGTTAGTTAGCTGTTCCTGCCGCAGCGCGCTGCTGTGGAGTCGGGATGAGACATCGTTTCCCGTCTCTAGTCGACGGGTTGTTGTTCTGGAGGAGTCCGTCTGAAGAAAGGTCGCTCTTTTTGGTGAAACCCCACCCAGTTCTGTCTATTGGGATCATAGCGAGAGTCGGGACTCTCTTGTAATTTATTAGAAATAAAACTAAAAACTCTTTCCAGCTGGAGGCCAGGGAGGTGTTTTGTTATTTTGGCTCAACCATATACCGCTGCTTATTCTCGGAGGCTATAAAAAACAGATAAAAAGAAAAGCTTCTGTTATAAATTGTGTGTTTAATGTTGTCGATAAAATAATAAAGTCTTAATCAGACTGAGACTTCATTCTTAGGTCTGTTTTTAATACTATAATAGATGTATAATTAGTTTATTGCCTCAGGCTACTACTATTATTATGTTAGATATTGCTAGCATATTGAGGGATGTTATTTAAATAAACTACACATTTAATTACAATAAAAGGCACATGTATTTGCATTTAGTATTTAATAAATAAATGAGGTGATATTAGTTGTTTATTATAAAATGGTGTTTAATCAGAAAAGAAGTCAAGAAGCCTATTATATCTCTAGGGGAGCAGCTGACGTATACAACTCAAGTTGACAAATCTGCCAATAAGGCAACTATTTGTTGTACACTCCACCAATCTGGTTTATATTGCAGAGTGGAGCGATAACGCGGATAGAAAGCTGTTAGAAGTCCAATTTAAAATAATCTCTGGTCAGATGAGACCAAAGTTTTACTTCTTGGGCTACACACTGAACATACCTAGAACTCACCCCATCCTCACCCTGAAACATTGTGGTGGCTGCATCATGCTGCGGGGATGTTTTTCTTTAGACTGGCCAGGTCAGAGTCGTTTCTTGAGTAAACAGTCCATAGAAGAGCCTGTCAATATGTGAGATTTTTGAAAGCTTAGCTGAGGTCAATTATAATAAAATTGGGATTTTTTTTTTTTTCATTTTGGAAAATTACTCTGTAATTAATAAGTTAATAATATTAATTTATCAACATATAATTACAAGCTTTCTAAAGTTTTGACTTTACTCTGTTCCAAGATCTGTATTATGAGCATCTTTGTGTGTGGGTGTATATGATCTCAGTGGAGCTGTCATAAAGAAAATGTCAGTCAGAACCAGTTTGACCCAGTTTATACAAAATCTTGCATGTTCCATCCCACTCCCTGAGCAGACAGGCTCAGGGAGTTTTGCATAGTAAATGAAGGATTTATTGAAACCAACATGTTACAGGAAGGTGTAAGAGTCAAAACAAGTAAAGATAAAATCCACTGCTAAAAATGAAAAGAGCTGTCACAGAAAGTTTTAGAGTAATGCTTGAATTTATTATAGATGTAAAGTACAGGGGTTAACATTAACCTGCTTGAAAACTGCTGAACCAAGGGGGAGCGAGAACAAATAACAAATTTATTAAGCTGGTGGTGACTGAAGGGTGTTACCTAACTCTGCTAGGCGAATGGAAGGGAGGAGGAGGTCTGTTTGGGAGAAACTCTAGTCTGTTCAAACCTTGGAGGCCTGTCTCTTTTCTTTTTTGTGGACTATTAAATGTTTCACAAGGACCAGAGTTTAAACGCTGCGATAACTCTGTTTAGTAATCAGAAAATGATATCCTGTGCTCAACAAATCTCTGTTTATGACCCAGATTTTTGTTGTCAGTATCAAGCATCTGTTCGCTTGCAGCAGAAGCCCAAGAAGTTTCTGGAAAACCGGTTGGTTTTTAAAGCTTATTGTTTTGATATTTTTTCATTGCTTTCCATCTTAATTCCCTTTTAGGCAGCCATGTTAACTACATGTGAAACTGGTAGAAGAGCGTTAACCAAAATGAACTTGTGCACAGAGAACCCGAGCCTCTTTCTGGAAATCTGCAGATGTGGCGTGAAGGAGTCAGAAAGCGGTGCCGATGATGCTTTCAGGTCCTGTGGGTGTTTCCAACCACTTAGTTTGAAGTTGTTGGGGAAAATGTTAACAGTTGTGCTTTACATAAATGAGCTTCAAAGCCTACTGTAAGTGCCAGGAATGTTGGCATTCGTCCGTCTCTCAATCTATGCATTTCTCCAAACCGCATTTCCTGTTCAGCTAGATTGAATCCTGTGCCTTTATGGTTTCCTTGCAAATAGATGTACACCCTTACAGAGGCTGCCAGTTGAACCCTGAACTGACGGAAAAACACTTAAAAACAAAACTAGGCTCTGATATGGAAAATCAGACATAGAACCCAAAACCATTTTCAGTGAAGCCTAAAGGTTGCTCATAAATCCTCCCTCTTGGCATTATTTATTCAGCATGTTTGTGCTATTGAACGTTAACAATGAAAACTATTTTTGACTAAGATGTTTTCCAGAGGAGATCTTGTTTACCGTAGTTATTTATTTATATGGCATTTTATATAGCATACAAGAAGAATGACAACACCTAGCATATTGCCAGTGTGTTTGAACCTGTGTAAATTTTCAGAGAAGAAATTTACAGAAAAAATTTAGTCTTTAGATTTAAACAATCAAGTAGAGACTTACATCAAACATTTTAGGTCTCATTTGTGGAAAAAAAAAAAAAGCAATGCATTGATTTCCATCTTGCTTACAAGTACACTGCCTGGCCAAAATAAAAGTCGCCACCTGGATTTAACTAAGCAAATAGATACAAGCCTCCTATTGGATAATTACTGCATAGGCGATTATCTTTCAGCTGGCAACAAGTTATTTAACCCCAGCTGATGCAA
>CAEFZY010014806.1:0-22210 GCA_903066815.1 Brachyrhaphis roseni
ACTCCAGTCCGCTTCAGTCCAACTCCAGTCCGCTTCAGTCCAACTCCAGTCCGCTTTAGTCCAACTCCAGTCCGCTTCAGTCCAACTCCAGTCCGCTTCAGTCCAACTCCAGTCCACTTCAGTCCAACTCCAGTCCGCTTTAGTCCAACTCCAGTCCGCTTGTGTAGAAAGTCCGAAGTGAACTCTGATGTTTGAATGCATATGTGAACGCCAAGCGGACCAGAGACTGCACCAGAGACCACAGGAAGTGGACTACAGCGCAGGGCATTCTGGGTAAATAGAAGAAAAACAAAATAAAAATCCTCCAACTGCTAAAATCTGACTCCACTCCATTTCTGTTTCCATTTGGTGAAGAAGGAAGTTGCACTCAGTTTCTTCTTCAGAGGTTTTTGTGTCGTTTCCTTCAGTGGCTCTTGGTGCAGCGCCCCCACAGGCCAGGAGGGGAACAGGTTGGAACAAGTCATCAATCAAACCGAGTCTCCTGCACTATCAGGTGAAAACAACAGTTCAGTTTTCTGTCTCCAGGGAAACACTTCCCCATATTTTTGAATCTGGCATGCTGGATGATGATGTTTTATTTTGCAGCAAGGACAGAAAGACACAATTAGAGCAAACTCACTTGATGATGAAATGTGAGGACACTGAATCTAAAATCTGCCAGATTCGTCTCTGGTCATTGAACTGCAGTTTGTCATCCCAGTTCCAGATTCTCTGTTTTGCCCTGGTGGTGTAATTTAGGGATGTTTCACCCCAGCTTTCACTGTCCTGCTATGTTTAGCTTGTTCTCTGTCCTACATACGTGTCTCTTCACTGTGTCCCACATGAGCTGATTTTCCTTTTCTATTCTCAGTGCTGCTGCTTTGTTCAGTTTGTGTGTTTTCTGCAGGAGCTGATCATCACAGGAACAGGGACACTGTCCTCCTTCTGCCTCTGCTGCTGGGTCAGCTGTCTGCAGTGATCTAAGCTTGTGCTTTGACTAGGCCAGCCTGGACACAGGACAGCAGCGTCCAACATTGTGTTCTCCTACTGTGAGATAAACGCATCCGAACGCCTCGCGTTGTTCTGGGAGGAAATCTTCAGTCTGGTTCTGACTGCAGGAGTTCAGGTATAGAAACGACATTTTAAAGATATTTTATGACATGTGTTCACTGAGTATGGAAAGAACAGAACAGGAGTGCTGCCCAAGTCATTTCCCCAGTCAGTTTCAGTCAACCTTTTATTTGTTCCTGTGAAAATGTAATTTGTTGTGTTGTTTTTATTTCTCTGGCTCCAAGGAAGACAATACACTTTATAATAATAACCTATAAATCTTTATGTGACGTGAATCTGGTTGTAGCTGCAGGTTTTTAAGCGTCAGATGAAACAAAGCAGACGCTGCGTTGTGGTTTTGATTCTGCAGACCAGCAGCTGCAGACCTGACTGCAAGGCGCTGAAAGTCACACAACACGCCGATGACATACAAGTCCTGGACAGAATGTCACAGGAAGCCGAACGCAGCAGAATCCTGATGGAAACTAAATCCCAGAGGAACAGAGAGCCCATCAGTTTAATGAGACTCAACCAATAAAAATAATCCATCTGACTTAGAGATGACTGTTCTGACTATGCAGCATCCTGCAGGGCGTCCTCAGGTCTTCTTACGTAATGTTCTGAAACATTTGCGCAGCAGAAATATGCTGGCTGTTGCTGTGGGAGGCGATCGGTTTGACAGCTGCTCTGTTCGCTCTGACAGCTGCTCGCACGTGAGAGCGCCGTGGAAAAGGTCAGCTGCTGGATTTAGAGGAGCTGATGGGAAAAAGGAGGTGAAAGAGCAGAGAGGGGGTCTGGAGGCCGTTAGCAGTGAATATATTTAAAATACCAAGTCAAAATTAAATTAGAAAGACAATTAAGCACAGCAGGAACTTCACTTTAAAATATAAGAAACATTTATTACATTAAAATGCCATATAATCCATATAAAACTTTTTACTTTTAAGAAGCATAGATGGATGAACAGAGTTTCTGTCTCTGCAGGAAGGTTATAATGTTTCCACAGTAACACAGAGTAGCAGATACAGTTATTACACTTTCTTTCTCTCTGATTGTTGTCATACTGTCTGTGGATTTTTATTGTAACAAACTCCAGGAACCACAGGATCAGAAGATAAAAACTGCAGCAACAGCAGAGAATCCAGGCCTGACCACCTGATCTGGTGTCTAACCTGGACTGTTCAGACGGCGTCTCGTGTCTGCAGGCAGAGTTCCCTCTTCTTCCTATAAAGCATCTGTTCACATGTGAAGTGCCAAATTCTGACAGCCAGTAAAATTGGTTCTGATTGATGGACTGCATTCTGACACGCTGAGAGAACGCCTGCAGGCCAGCAGGTCCGGGTTTCCTCAGGTGACAGCCACCTGTCCTCAGGCTGAGCCAATCAGCTGGAGGAAAGAAAACCTCATCACAACCAACCAGCAACACGACTGAGTTTCATCCACTGTGAGGTGATGATGATGATGATGAGAGGAAGAGCATGAAAACCTGATCAATAGTTGGAAACATCCAGAGAATCATCCTGGTTCACTTTGTGTTTCTGCTGCCAAGGAAAAGGAAACTTTCTCCTTCTGCTGAGGAAAACCTGCAGTGGATAAAGAGTTGCATCAACATGGAGCAACTTCACCCAACGGCGAACGGCTGGCTGATGATCCAGCAAGATGGACAACCAGGTCAAAAGGTCACCAGCTAACAACCTGTGAAAATCAAAAAGACCAGAATGTGTCACCGTCAGTTTCAGACGTTAGCATGAAGGTTCAACATGGAAACCGATGATTCTCTGTTGGGTTTGATGCAAAAAACCTGATCCTCACCGTGGGTCAAAGGTCGTTTGTAAAGTTACACTGTCAAAAATTAACAACTTGTATGTAGTTCAAACTAAATATTTAACTTAACTAAATAAACTAAATGGTAGCTAAATATTTAATTAATGTCTCTGATGAGTCTCTCAGAATCTTTCTCACTTCTCATCACTTCAATTAGAAAAATCTTCCCTAATTTAAAAAAGGTAATTAGAATCATTTTAAAAATCAACGGCCAAAAACAGATTATGACGGGATTTTTTTTACAGAGTGTCAGATAATCGCCTGGCTGAACCCAGACTGACTGAGGCCAGTTTGATATGTTTTGGATGTAACTTGTAGCCAAACCTCCTCCACCTTCATCACTGACAGAATCAAACTGATACGTCCGACTGTGTGTGAAACATGGAGGTCAGCCGGGTCAGTTGCTCAACACTCGGATCACCTGACTGATGGGAACCAGGAGGCGAATCCGGTTTACTCACCTCAACCAACCTCTGATGCAACACGGTGAAACCCAGAAGAAATCTGATCTCAGCCTGAACTCGTCCAGATGAAGTTGAAATCCTTCAAATTATAGATTAAATGACTGAAACATCAAACAGCTGTGGCTTTAGGATCTATGCAAAATGTCTCACTGCATAGTTTTAATTAATATGCTTTAAAAGTATCTAATTATAAGTTTTGTAGGTTAAAATGTTTCTTGGATCCTTTTGATGTTAATGTTCACTTCCCTTTTAAATGTCCTGTTTCTACAGTTTTCAGTTTAGTTTTATTTCAGAAACTCAAATTAAACGTCTTTTAGTTGGATATTAAAACTAAAATGGTTTTAGATTCTTAAGATATAAATTGCAAAATCCTTTAGAACACTTTCCAGTACTTTTAATCATATCTCTCAACATATGAAGAGTTTTACTTTTAATCTAAAAGGTGTACCTCAAGGCTCTGCTCTTCACTCCTTTCACATTTAGATGATTTTCATGTTCCAGTTCAAGTTTCCTCATGCAAAAGGAAAACAGATTAAATGTTCAATTAAGTGTTCGATTTTCTTTTGGTGACTTTGGTTTTTTAAATTTAGTCATTATTTGAGTTTAGGAACCTTTTTATGACTTGAATGATTATTAATAAGTCAGATATACGTAGTTTAATCATTACTCTGAAAATAGTGGAAACAGAGAAAACTCAGCCGGTTTTAGTAATTGTTTTTGATGCTGTTAGTTCATTTTCCTCTTCCAGTAAAGTTTCTAAAAAAAAGTTTCATTATTTAAAAAACTATTTGATGTTAAAATGATGACATAGAAACAACTGAAGAACCAATTAGTGCGACTTTTTAGCACAAATAATTTCCACTTGTTACAAGTCTGCAGATTAACATCATTCATTCATTCATTCATTCATTCATTCACAGTTTGTGACTAGCGGTTTAAGCTCTATCAGCTGTGCTGTTATCTCTGACTCCAGGTTTTGTTTGTCTTTGCAATAATAAGGCAGAGTTTCACAAAGCAGCATGTGGCAATGCTGAGCTGGCAGTGAGAAAAGGGCGGAGAATGCAGATGTGTGTGTGCATCTGAGCAGATCCACACACACACACACGCACACACACCCCGCATGGCTCTGACATGGACTTTAAAATCACAGAGTGTGAACAGCTGCTGGTACAAACAAGGACAAGGGGAGACAAGGCAACACCGAAAGGAAGGGATGTAAGTTCAGACAAAACAGATAAAGAGACACGAATCGATTTCTGGATTTCATCCGTAAAAGTTTTATTATACGGAAGAATTATAAGTTACACAAAGCTGTTAAATAATCGGTTGCCATGTCTCGTTTGGACACATTCTTTAAATTGTCGGTTTTTATTGACTCTTTTGGAATATTTCAGAATAAAAACTTCCAGCAGAAACACAGATAGAAATGTAAACCAGAATTATATCAAAGACCTGAGAGGCTAAAGAAAATCTTCAGCTCATGTTTTAAAATAAAAATCAGTTAAAACGTGACGACTGGTCGAACTCTGAGCTGATTCCACTGAAAACGTTCTGCAGCCCAAACCGGCTATGACAAAACCAGAACCTGTTGACGGCTGAGAAACACATGCCAACAGGTTGACCATCAAAATTAACTAAAACTTTCATTTCTTACACAAGTAGCTTCAGAGCAGCAGGAAAGTTGTTGAAAATACCTTAAAGAAACCCAAAAAACAGCAAACAATTGATCACCTTAAGTCAAGAAGCTGAACATGATCTGAATCTGAACTTTTCAGAGTCTAATAATCTCATATCTGTTTAAAATTATATTCTCAAGTCAAACCATAAATTGTCCGTATTTAGAAGCAAAGCTATTGTGTCATTTATGTATTTATTTACATCAGGGAACAAACTGTCCTGTTCTGTGACCAACATGGTCAACAATAAATGCATCGGAGTTATTTTAGTTTAAAAGGTCGTCTAAAAACGTTTGGGGTCAAAAGGTTCAGAGGCTCAGAGGTCACGACTCGCATTTCTCTGTCGCCTGGTTCAAAACGAAACTGCAGAGGAAAACACAAAAAACCCGTCGTTGGTAATTTTGGTCTGAATCAGGAGATGAGTTTAATCTTCCAGGTGGTTCGGTTCTTTTCAGAGGAAAAACGAACCCGAAGCGGATCGTTCAACCCAGACGGTCTGTCTGCTGGTCGGATGGGTCCAGAGTGGGAGAACCACAGAAAAAAATGTATCCGTTTGTTTCTGGGATTAATCGGAAATTATTAGAACTAAACCAAATAATGTGGAGAAGTTTCAAAGACGTTTGGCCGATGCAGACCTGGCTGCAGGAAGCCATTTTGGATCAAACTCAGATTCAGTCAACAGATAAACGTTCATTTGAAATTGTGCTGAGACTTTCTACAGTCGGTCTCAATCTGGTTGATTTGGTCCGGATGGCGGAGCGACTCCTACATTCACATCTACAGAAATAAACCAGACCAAAAAGCAAAACCAAGCCAGAGTTCATCTGACCCGGCTGAGGTGTGAAAACCCCTCAAGCTCTTAGTAAACTGCGTCATGATTGTGAAACGTCAAAGGAAATGAAGATTCGTGATGTTTTCTCTGAATTTACACAATCTGAAGAAAATGATGCAACTCTGAAATGATCTGACACATAATGTCATTATTAGAGGAAATCCTCTCTGGGCAGGTAAGAGAGAATAAACTTCACAACATTAACAAATAAAATGTCAGAAAAGGGTGAAGAGGCAGAAACAGGTTGACTTTAAAAAGGAAACTGAAAAGTTAAAGTCTGAGGAGGAAATCCAGAGTAATAAGAATGAAGCAGGAAATGACAAACTGAGCTGCAGGTTGATGACTGGAAACTGGGCAGGTGAGTTAATGAGCCAACAGGTTAAATCTGGATTATGAGCTTCTGTCTCTCAGGCTTCAGTCAGAAGCCAAACATGAACGCTGCTACACTGACAGTTCTCCCAGAAATTTGCTTTGTTTCCCTGCAGGAAATCAACCTCAGCATTTCTCTGCAGAACCGGGTCACAGAGTGAAAGACGTTACTGACAAACTAAAGTTTGATCTCCATGAAATTAATACAAAGTGGAAAAAATGTAGCAAAGTTTGAAGCTCTGAAGATAAAATGTCTGAGCAGGAAAACCAAACAGATGAGCAGAAACCAGCGATGAACATGGAGAACTGAGTCTGTCCGACCCGCTGGATAAAAACTGAACAATCAATTATGATTTATTACTATTTCTACTTTATTGACTGATTAGAGATCAACCTGCTTCATCAAAGAAGAAAGAAGAATCTTGAAGGTTTGGACATAAAACAGGAAATGATTTATCACTGACAGACAGTGATAAATCATTTTAATCCCATCTATGGGATTAAAATAATCCCATTGCCCTAGCCCTCCAGGCTAGAGAAAGCCTCTGGGAAAGGCTTTCCCAGAGTGGCTAGGCTAGCCTATAGGATAGTCACTAGCCTAGCCACTTTCCCTTCTGGTTTCCTGCCTGGAGGTTTGGAGACAACGAGCCTCTGATGATAGCCTCAGTGTGTGAACTCTGACCTCTGGTTGGAAAAAGTTGTCTAACTCTGAAGGTAATCAGAAAGTTGCCCAAGCGTTGCGCTAAAAGGGAGGAATGCCTGTGTTGATGATGAACCTTGACCTTAACTTCCTCTTGCTGTGTGAACTTCTCGTCTCTTGGGGACGGTTTGTGTTTCAGAGGAACACTGAGCATCAGGAAAACATGAATATCAGGACGGCTGCATGAAACGACCTCCACTGATCTGGAACGGAGCCTGAGATGGACAGACGTCTCTGTGATCCAGACTCAGACTGACTCTGGTTGTTTTATCTCTGTTACATAAACGGCTTAGAGATTTATAACATGCATCAGATTATGAAGCGTTTTCCTGCAGGCTGGTCTGTTCTGACTGCAAATGAATGCATATTAAGATTAAGATACCTTATAGTATCTTAATCTCAAGTATTTGCAGATTTCAGTTATTTCCAGGCTGTTTTCTCTAACTCAGACTGAATACCAGGATCCACTTTAAGGCTCTGAAAACTGCAAGTTTACTTTTTAGTTTCTCTAGTTTTGAAAATAAAAATGCTTGTGGAAAAGTTCTGTAAAGTTCTGAAGCAATGCTGGAATGCAAATGGAAGCATGTGTTGCATCATGTCTGGATGGTTTAATGATTTACTGACTGTGAGACAAGCAGCCGCTTTAAAAAGACACTGGAACCTGAGAACGGCCGACTGAATGGACCCAGAACTCACTCCTTCCTCCAGGATCAGACTGAAAGACCATCACCCACCCACCGAGACCCAATGAGACCCACCAAGACCCACCCAGATCCAATGAGACCCACTGAGATCCACCAAGACCCACCCAGACCCACTGAGACCCACCCAGACCCACCCAGATCCACCGAGACCCACTGAGACCCACTGAGATCCACCCAGACCCACCAAGACCCACCCAGACCCACTGAAACTCCCCCCACCACCGTCCTGTGCTGGATAAAACCACCTGACCTGCTACATGTCATGTGAACAAATTTATCAACAAGTTACAAACATACAAAAGTAAACAGACATTTGGAGCCGTGACTCTTTGCTAGGCCCCGCCCCTTTCTAGCTCCAGGCCCCGCCCCCTTTCTAGCTTCAGGCTCCGCCCCTTTTCTAGCTTCAGCAAATACAATATTTCATCATTTTCAGTTTAAACATGCTGCTGCACGTTTTCTTCCTTTCAATAAAGAAACTAACATCCAGTCATTATTTGCTTTTCCAATGACTAAATGATTTTACAGTTTAACATTTAGAAAATACATTTCCTTTACGGAAACCAACTTTTGGCACTAGAATGAGGTGCTTTTTAGCCAAATTGAAATTGGTTTATTTTACTAAAGTGCAATGAAAACAGATTTTCTGCATCACATGATCAACAAACAGAAGTTGCCACTGGTGTAAACCAAATGCATCAGGTCATGAATATTATCTTCTGAGCAGGACAGACACTGAGCAGATTCTGTTTCTTTTATTATTTTTTATTCTGTTTCTGTTCGGAGGTTCTGGAAATTTAAATGCATAATGAAACATCTTTGGCTTTATTAAAAAGCGGCTCTCTCATTATAAGAGGTTTGCTGCTGTATTGTGTCCACACAATTCATAGATTGATAAAATATCAGCAATAAAGATAGAGGAGCAACTGCTGTTGCCCATCAATATGGGAAGGTTAAAGGCCAAATAAGAAGCTGTTTAAAAACTGTTATTTTTAAGAGAAAAATGTTAATAAAAACCTTACAGACAGCTGACAGTTTTCCCAGAAGTGGCCTGTAAGGCACGGCGGTGGAGGGATGATGATCTGGGCTGGATCTGCATCCTCAGGACTCACTGCAGGTTTTTAAAGATATTAAATTGTATTTATTTTTTGGAAGAGATTAATGATGAGGTGAGAGAAGTTTGCAGTTTACATGAACCTGAGCTGTTTTTGAACAAACCAAAGAGACTCCAGACTTCACCGACTGTTCCTGCAGGAACCAGTCCCAACCTGCTTCTGATCTGTTGACATCAACAGTATCGTCTTGGTTTTTCTCCTCTGCTGCTCGGCCTTCCCCTCAGTGACGAAGCTGAAATAGCTGCTTGTGTAACGGCAGCTTCCCGCCACCAGCTCCTGTTTTTTCCTCCTTTTTAACGTCTATAAATCTGTTGAGTCAAACTCTGATCCGCTCCAGCCTGCAGAGAGGTTCTGCTGAGCACAAAGAGCTTTTTCACAACTGGACCAAACAGCAGCGAGGGGCTCTGTGGGCAAACAAAACTTTATGAATTTCTCCTTTTAAACGTGAGTGTGTGTTTTTGCGGCGCTGCAGGTAAAGTGTGAGTGTGAGACAGAGGCTGTGTATTCTGATGATGTGACTGGAGTTATTTTGGCTCTCACAGCTCTTTATGAAGTCAGCAGCGAGGCGAGCTGCGCCGCAGAGTTCAGCTGAGGTCGGCTGCAGGGGGCGGGACTCCAGCCACAGCTCTCTGAATCTGATCTGAAATTATTTCAGTTTCAAACCAACAGTCATCTCTGGAAGCCACAGATGAATCCAATAGGATCAGATTCATTTAGATATTATAGAGGACAATGCTGCGTGTTTACACCCAACATGGGAACGTGATTAAAACCAACCAGAACCCGACCGCACCCCCAACCGCATGTCTGGCTGGATTCATGTCACATAAAGACATAATTATAGCTACCAACACAGAAGAATTTAATTAAACTTTTATCTCCATTTTTTCTGTTCTTTCTTGACAGCAGAGTTTTGGGTTTGCTTCCTTTTCTACTGCAGTAAAAAACCAATATCTGATCCAGATGTTGGTGTTTGGTACTGACTGGTATGTTCAAATTACAAAACAATGCAAGAATTTAACTCTTTGTGATCACATCGGACCCCATCCACTCATGTTTTGTATTTGTGAATTTTTCTGTAGATGTTTGAAGGAAAATCAGTTTTGGAAGCTGAAACAGTGAAGCTCAATGCTATTAGAGACGCTATTGGCTGGAGTTTGTGAAGTAGCCAATCCAGGAGCACCTTACATCTTGCTTCATGCTGATTGGCTGAACCCAAAGAGAGAGGTAGTGCTAAGATGGCTTTCTGTTTGTATTAATTTGGTGTTTGGATGATTAAAACACCAAATTTACCCTAAATCTTGTTAATTTAGGGTAAATTTACCCAAATTTGAGACCTACTTGAAAGGAAGTCTCTTTACTGGTAGCTCTGGTGTATAACCAGTAGCTCTAGTGTGTAACCAGTAGGCCTGGTGTGTAACCAGTAGGTCTGGTGTGTAACCAGTAGGCCTGGTGTGTAACCAGTAGGCCTGGTGTGTAACCAGTAGCTCTGGTGTGTAACCAGTAGGCCTGGTGTGTAACCAGTAGGCCTGGTGTGTAACCAGTAGGCCTGGTGTGTAACCAGTAGCTCTGGTGTGTAACCAGTAGGCCTGGTGTGTAACCAGTAGGCCTGGTGTGTAACCAGTAGGCCTGGTGTGTAACCAGTAGCTCTGGTGTGTAACCAGAGCTACCAGTTACACACTGGTAGCTCTGGTGTGTAACCAGAGCTACCAGGAAACGGCGGCTAAAGGAGAAAACCCAGTTGTGTTTGGAGCTTCACAGCTCAGTCAGACTTTACAGCAGAAACATCATTAATGTTAAAAATCTCATGGAAAGAACCGACTTGTTTTGTTTTAATGCTTTCAGAGTTTAATGTGGTGACACTTCATTTAATATTGTTATATTCTGTCATTTAAACTTCACTTTGTTTTAACTGTTTGTCAGAACTTTACTGTGAATGTTAGACGTAACCACCGTTCACAGTTAGCTGTTAGCTTGGTAGCAGTTAGCTCTTAGCTTGGTAGCAGTTAGCTCTTAGCTTGGTAGCAGTTAGCTCTTAGCTTGGTAGCAGTTAGCTCTTAGCTTGGTAGGACAAAAACAGAAAAAGAAGAAATCTATAAAATCTCTCTTGTCGTTCTGTTTTCTGATGTTGTGTTTAGTTGGTTTTCCGTATAGAATACATCAAATTTAAATAAAAATGTACTACATGACTCCCTTGTTCTCTCTGCTCTGCTGTGATTTCACTGTGATTTGGTTTGAGACGGATCCTCAGGTCCATCGTGACTAAAGAAGTCGGTCGGGTCGATGAATCTGACGCCTCATGATGCAGATATTTACTCTGAATGTCTGCTGGATGATGGCAGTCTGCCTGGCCTGAGTCATGCTACATTAGGAAATCATGTGTGATTGTTTTCACCTGGCGGAGCTGCAGGTGTGATGAAGGGCTCGTCTGATGCAGAACAATGGAGGTCATTCAGCTGCAGCAGGAAGAGATGCAGGACTGACGCCAAACGCTGATTCTGCCCCGAGTCTGAAACATAAAAACAATTAGAGACGAGTCAAGAGTGAAGATAATCTCATTATGTCATGTTTTTTAGAGCAAATGTGAATTTATTGGTGTTAAAACCATAAATAGCCCATTTGTTGATCTGAAACATGTTACATAACTGAGTCATCTCTGTTGGACAAACACCAAAGTTAACAATCCATGAACCCTTTAATGATCTGTGTTTAATCTCTGTTCAAACAAATAAGAAATCCTGTAATCTGACCCTGAAAACATGAAGTGTTGCAGGTTTCAGTTAAATATTGTGATAAGTTGGCAGTAAAATGCATTTCTCTGGGTTTTTGGTGTAAAGTGATTATTGCATACCAGGCTCTTCCCTCTGTGAGGCTCTGGCTTTTTCCACTGCTGGATAAAATACTTTTTTCATGGGAAACACTGTTTCTCTCTGCACAGCTGCTGATCTGCTGCATAAATCATGCATGTTTTCAGAAAATCATTAAAAGCGCATTGATTCTCTTAAAAAGATGAATTTTGCTGTTTGGAGCTTTCAGACAGATTAAGCTTTAATCTGCTGTTTGCAGTTTAATCTGCTGTGAAGGAGAGGAAACCCTTCAGGGTTCCACCCGGCTCATGTTCGGACCTGAACTCCTCAGACCTGCAGACATGACTGGAAGCTCCGCCCCCATAACTCACCTGATGAGAGGCTCGACTCTGGTTTTCACTTCAGGATGATGAAAGTTAGACGTTAACAGTCACATACCAGAAAACCAGCTGATGGAGAACATGCCAACATGAGTGAATTAAATGTCTGTGACAAACATTTTAATCTGTTCATTTACATCCCTTCATTCTGTTCTGATTATTTTTGGTCATTTTGTACAGAAATTAGATCCATAACATCATCTGGACTCTTTGGGTCGGTTACGTAACTTTTGACTTTTCTCCTTGACCAACGTTGAGTTGCTGCTACCAGGAACAAACATCTGGTATCAGTAGAAGAGAAAACAAAGAGTGACTGAACTCCGGATTGGGTCAACGGCCAACAGAAAACAACACGTCGTGTTTTTAAAATACAAAAGTTCCCCTGATTTCACCTTTCTAAAGGCCAACCTGCAGCCAACCAAATGTCTGGGTTTGAAAAGGTTGAGCCCGGTTGGTCGGTTCCACTTTGGCTCTTTCATCAACTTTTGTTGATCATATCTGAGCAAAGTTGAAATGATTTGGAGGTAAAAGGTGATGGAAAAATATGAAACAGGCTGGATTCAGATGAAAGGTGAAGAACTGCATGTTTTGTTGATGACATTGAGCTGCATCTGTGTTTATCCCAGCTAAAGGTTGTTTCTGTTCATACTGAGGTTAACTGGATGGATCGTTCCCTAACTGAACCAAAACCAAACAGAAGGACTTCATGGTACCAGAACAGGAGCAGCGTTCCCATCACCAGGTCCAGTTTCACGTTTTCCTTTAGTACCCGACCCTAAAACATCACTAAAGAAATACAAAACAAAAATCATCAACATCTGAAGTAATCTGTGAGTACATCAGTGATGAACACATTTCTAGTAAAGCACTAACAGGGAAACTAATTTTGTGTTTATCACGTTTGCTAATTTTGAAAATGTTTCGCACACTCAGGGTTCCCTCAGTTAGTTTATCTCATTTATTTGGCTGTTTTATAAACTTTCTGTTTAATAAAGTTGGAGAATGACTGTATCTATATATTATCTCCAGCTGCAGATATTCCCACAGAAACAGCAGAACGTCAAGTTTATCTGCATTAAATGTGTTCAACCTTCAGAATGAGGTTCAATGATTAACTGACCCTGACTCTGACCCCCTGACCCCGACTCTGGCATTAAAAATCCAGCAGGTCTGTTTCTGTGTTTCTAGGTGAAATAAAGAGGAATAAATCAGAGGAACAATTCGGTCTGACTGGGAGAAACGAGAAAAATAATCAAACTGCTCTGGAAATTTCCACAAATAGGTCAGAAAAAGTTATTTTTGATGAAGGCCGTGACGAGTGGCCGTTCGATATGACGGCTGGATAAAAGAAAGGCCTGTGAGGCTGAATGAAAGGCCTCTGTGTGGCTCAGCAGAGCCAGCCGGAGGTCTCTGGCTCAACACCAGCAACTATTGTGTGATTATTTTAGAAAATGAATGGTCTGAAATCTGCTAAGTCAGCCTGTCTGCGCGCTGATTGAAGGCATAATGGTGGCCTGTTGGTGGGTTAATGACTGACTAAGGGCTGCTGGCCGTGGTCTACATTTTTGGTTTAACACAAGATAAGATCTGACCTGAATAGACACCTACAGAGAGGCTGAGGGGAGAAAAAGAAAAGGCTGAACACAAAAACTTCAAGACCAAGAAGATTTCAGCAGAGACATCCAACAGTCCAACATACTTCAACTTCCTTTGGTTAAACTCCACAGGAATCTGGAACTTCCTTAAAAATGTAAAGAGGAAAAGATGAAACCTGATGTGACTCAGTGGGAGACGTTCCTTAAAGATCTGAATGAATTAGAGCAGCAGAAATGTGCTGAGCAACAGAACCACTGACTGCACCTTCAGCTTTAAATGGTGATTTACAATAAGATGTGATACTCAGGCTTTAAAATGTATGTTTTAAAGTTTATATGTGTTAAAATCAGTATGTTAGTCATTCCTTAGCTTATCATTGAAACCAACCAATGTTTACTTCCATATTGTTGCCCTTTGTGTTTCCAGATGGAGGTTGACTTTGGGCTTTTTGTTTGTCTCTGATTCTGAAGCTGAGAATCGACTCCTGCCTTCGACCCGCTTCTCTCTGGCTGATTCTGTCTGCCTCAGGGAAACCAAACTTTCCCTGGACTGGATTTGTCTGTTTCATGGATCTTCTCTGTCCTGATCGGACCGGGACTTCCCCTCGTTCCCTGTGACTCTGCCCACCAGAGGATCCGTCCTCTGGGCTCCTCAGAGGTTCTGTAACATCATTCGGTCTTCGTTCCTGAGTCATCCTGATTCTCAGAAATCCAAACACGGTTTGGTTTTCAATGAAATTCATAAGCTGCATCCTGTCTTTGGTATTTCAGGATTTTCTCAGAGGGTTTTTCATCCGACATGTTCTGGAGCTCGTTCCAGTTCCCAAACGTGATGTCATGTTTCCACCTCGACAACGAGGTGAACTGTGGCGTCAGTGTGACCTGAAGATAAAGAAACAACAAACATGGAGGAGAACGGGGCCGCAGAGCGTCCACCATCTTGACACGATGCTCCTGTGACGAAGCCTGCTTGGTTCCTAAAACGGAAAGAAACAGGAAAGAACACCAACGTTCAGAACTTGTTCTGGAACAAGAGTTCATTCAGTGAAAACCTGCTAACATAAAGATGGCTGCTTAGAGCAGACTGGCTACAAAAAGGACATCTAAAGATGGAATAATGAATAAAATCAAGACATCATCCAGCATCTCAGCAGGCAACATTGATGCAATAATCTGTGTTTGCATGACCTCCAACCATTTGGACTGTCATGTGTGTCTGTTGTGTTGAGTGGGTGAATGTGAGCGATTTGTCGCCTGGAGGTGCAGAATTGTTAGAGAAGTGAGAACGGTTGAAGGTCTGCAACACACAGAACCAAAGACAGCAAAGGTCAGAAGGACGAGGCTCCTGAAGGTCACAGCAGAACCAGGCAGAACTTGTCTAAGAGGCTTCAGAAATTAGGTTATAGGAGGAAAATAAAACTTTATAGCACATTTCAAGATAAAAACATAAAATACTTCAGTAACCAAAATAAACAGAAAATGAATTTAAGCAAAAGCAGATTTAAAAAGAGAAGTTTTTCACTGACTTCTAATGGAAGCCACTGAGTCGGAGGAAAGAGCTTCCAGAGTCACAGAGGAAAAGCTTCCATCGCTTTAAGATCGGGGCCCTGATGGGGCCCGCATGGGGCCCACATGGGGACCTGATGGGACCTGCATGGGGACCTGATGGGGCCCGCATGGGGACCTGATGGGGCCCGCATGGGGCCCTGATGGGACCTGCATGGGGACATGATGGGGACCTGATGGGGCCCACATGGGACCTGCATGGGGACATGATGGGGCCCACATGGGGACCTGATGGGACCTGCATGGGGCCCACATGGGGACCTGATGGGACCCGCATGGGGCCCACATGGGGACCTGATGGGACCCGCATGGGGACCTGATGGGGCCCGCATGGGACCCTGATGGGGCCCGCATGGGACCCTGATGGGGCCCGCACGGGGACCTGATGGGACCTGCATGGGACCCTGATGGGGCCCGCATGGGGACCTGATGGGACAGTCCTGATGGGGTCCTGATGGGACCCTGGGGGAGGGGATGTAAAGTGGACAATATGCTTGCTGCAAAGGAACAGAGCTACCAACCGGGTCACTGTTCAGAACCAGCAATATTCAACAAGAAAGATTAAAAAGTCAAAGCAGCATTTATTAAAACACTTGTGCCACCGTCCCCTTAATTAGTGTCCACTACTTTATTAATTTCACCATTCAACCTTATAATCAATTTTCTTATCAGCCTCAATGAGACTTTCAGAATAAAAGTCTTTCCTGTATCTGACATTTCACCACCGACTCAAACAAATGAAGACACGTTCAGCAGCCGCTTTTATCAGGAGGCGTGAGCCTTCGTTTGGGTTTATTGCAAATATCTGTGGAGTCACATCATTGTACATTACACAGCAACAAAAGCCACAGCGGGTTTACAAACCGGGTCATGCACGGGTCAGCTGCTCCTCCTCTGATCCGTCCTCGTTTAATTTAAACACTTGACCAGAGAAAATAATTACATCTCAACAAACCCGGGAACCAGTTTGAACTATTTTCAAACGGATCTTCAACCGGGTCTTCACTCCTCTACTGTATAACCTGACACAGCTTGGTCCATTTGACGTACAACAGAACCGAGTCAAAGTCAAACACATTTCTGAGTCATGTCAGAATCCAGCCTTTAATCGGCGGCCCAGTTCTGGGGTTCTGGCCCGGTCCGTCTCTAAGCAGAGAGCAGCTCCAGCCCCATCATTACATAACATAAAGGATCCATTGTTGGCTGAGTGAATGAGTGACCCAGATTACAGCCATGTAAATTTGGACAGTGCAGCCAGAGAAGTTTCTCGCCCGTTGCCTGGAGACCGTTGCCATTTGGGACTTTGGACCAGACAGTACCGTAGATTTAGAACCAACACTAAAAAAGACGTGTTAGTGGTAAAATCAGCTGAATGTTCTGGGCTGCAGACGTGTGGAGAAGCATCTGAAGAAGCTGCTTCTGCGGCTCTGAAGTGAAAACTGAACGAGTTGTTGAAGGAGGATCTTTTCCAGACCACAGCCTCTCAGAGAGCCGCTGAACCAGAGACCCAGATTGGAGCCGGGTCAGCGGTACAAATAGATCCACCACTGCTGGTTACTGGAGTTCATCCTGCCGGACGCCATGCTTTTAGCCAGCAGTGATATCCAACTGCATTTAACTAACCGCTAGTCATCAACTAATCATAACTCTATAAAATGAGATCAGTGTGTGTTTGATATTCTGATGTTTCACATTTAAACAGAAATGATAATAAACGTGTAGTTGTAGTTTGGGATTTTAAATCCAGTCGCTCCAGTTACTGGACTAGGAGACAGTAAACTGGGAATCCTGTGTTGATCATTTCAATCAATCAGAGAATTTATAGAGTTTTATTACAATAATTTCAGGATTATTGGTTAATATTGGACTCTGGAGTTATTGTGACTGATTTGAAGACTGTCCAATATTTAGATGTGTCATCAAAGCTCAGGATTATTTTAAGTTATGCATCCAATGTTGCATTTTTTACCCGCATGTTGGAATTTCAACTCCCAACTTTAATGTTTCCCGTCAGAAACCAACCTCTACATCCAACATGGCCGCTTCACAGAGATAAACATAGCTTTAACTGGTTTTCTTTTTAATTTAATCTAATAAAATAATTAACATCCCTGATTTTCCAAACTGCAACTGGAAGACGATTCATTTCTAGATCCAAGGTTTTGATCTCCGAGGTAAACCGAACCCAACAAGGTGAAGCTTTAGAGAAATGGGTCAGTAGGTCGGGTTGTCGGTAGAACTGGTCTGAGCATCAAGCAGAGTCATCAATAAGTGGAAGGTGTTACTGGGAAAGATGTGGATAAAGTGACAACACCGTTCTGGAGGCGGTGCAGTTGGACCCGGACTGGACGTCCTGAAACAAGGAGTAATAATTTAAAAGCACCAAACACACAAACACAGCAGCTCATCTGGAAGACGGTTCTTCTACCAGCCGGTCTGCAGGCTCCTGAACGTCACACCGACAAAACACAGCAAAGCAACACTTCTGCTGCAGCCTCTGTTCAGTCAAACAGGCCACAATGTCAAAGGAAATAAGCCACAAGCTACGTCTCGTAATATACAAAAGCATTCTTCAGAGTAAAGCGTTCAGTCGTAACAGTGTGCTGCAAACAAAGCAAATAAAAAACATTTCTGGAAATCATAAAGTGTCAGACGTCAGGACTGCAGCCTGACAGGAAACGTTAACACCGTTATGTCCAACAAGCTAGCTTACTTACATGAGCTTTACCTTCAGTTAAACCTCAACACCTCGATTCTCCTGATTAATCCGTTTATAACCAACAGTGTGAGAATAAACTGGACCAGAAAAAAATATTCTTCATTCAAATCAATACCTGAGAAACAATAAAATGGAGCCTCTGCTGTTAATGTTGCAGCAGAAATAGGAGCTTTTTGCAAAAAGCAAAACATGTTGCATGATAACACCAACTGGAAAACACGGCGACTCTAACATAAATAATAATTAGCCTTCCTGGATGGCGGCCATATTTAAATATATGGGATCAGGTGTGCAGATCATAAAGTGAAAGTCTAGGAGTTTATTCAGATGATTTAGTTTAACTTTACACCAGATCTTCATCTGAAGCTGGAGGCATTTATACTTTACGTCAAAAAGGTTCTCAACTGTCTTTGTTTCTGTTCTGAAAAACTGATCAGTTTGTAAATCAATAGATTTAGAATCAAAATAATTGGAGGCCATGTTTAAATCCAGACTGGCAGCCATTACAGGAGGATGTTGTCCAGTGTAGTCTTCAGGTGTTTCTGTTTGCTTTCTGCAAAATCGATCCTGCCTGACGTTGGAGGCTCCACTGTTTTCACCCACTGATGTTTGGACAAGAACTCAGTGTCACAACATTAAAACGGGAAGTTTTAACGTTACTTTCACTGATCAGAGACTAATCAGACTTATATCCCAGATAACATCAACAATACTGTGCAAAAGTTTTATCAATAAAGCAAAACTTTAAAACTGCAAAAGGTTTTACCATCAGTCTAAAACAGGAACGCATAGCAAACGGCATCAGGTTTGTTCTCTTTAAGGCACTTGGCAGGCAGAGAGTTTCCCAGACTGAAGAGTCTGAAGAGGAAACAAACATATAAACTGTGTAAAGCTTTTGCACAGCGTTGCAGATCAATTTGGTTTATCGGGTTGTTAAAGCAGAACCAACAGAGTTGATGTGGAAATGAAGCGATTTGTTGAGCCGTTGTTCAGCTGTTGGGTTAATGCTTCGGTCTGATCTGCCTATGAGGAGACAATGGGACCTGCTCAGTTCCTGATCCACAGAGATCCACAGAGATCCACAGAGATCCAGAGATCCACAGAGATCCACAGAGATCCACAGATATCCACAGAGATCCACAGAGATCCAAAGAGATCCAGAGATCCACAGAGATCCAGAGATCCACAGAGATCCAGAGATCCACAGAGATCCACAGATATCCACAGAGATCCACAGAGATCCAGAGATCCACAGAGATCCACGCCACACAGTCTCTGTTGGTGTTCCTGTCCGCAGGCCCTTCACTCCAGGCCGAAGCCTTCGGCATTGGAGATGGCGATGGTGAGTTTGTGTTTGAGCTCCTTCCGCGTTCGATATGGAGGCAAACAGATCTGGTTGAAGCAGGTGTGAGAGATGGGCAGCCTGAGGAGACGGAGAGGAAGTTCAACGTTAGCAAACAGGTTAGAGAGCTGCTCCTCTTTCAGCAGAATAAACCGTAACTGATGCAATCTTCTGCCTTCATGGCCACCATTTGTCCAGGAACTTTTGCTTTTTTTATAAAGTTGATAGAAACCAGATTCCAAATTCAGATTAAACCATGTCTGAGGAAGAGGAGGGTACAGCTCTAAGCACTAACATTAGTTCTGCTAACGCTAACATGCTATATCAACATAGTGGAAGCTAATGCTAAAACACTAAATTCAACCATTTATCATGACAACATGATACATGGTGTAAGCGTTGTCCCCCATCCTCCATGTTGGGGTCCCTGCTCCCCTCCTTACCTGGGAACGACTCAGGGTCAGTAAGCAGAGCGACCTCTGAACCCGGCCCTAAACAAGCAGAACCTTAACCTGAGCTACTTTCACTCAGAGGTATTTACGGGCCAGAGGATCCAGAGGATCCAGAAGATCCAGAGGAACCTTAAGGTGCAGATTAGGAGCTTAAGAGGAAAAACAAGAAAATCCAGCAAGACATGAAGGAGGCATTTTAATTAAGCTCAGCGGATTCATGGCAGCATATTCTACAGGCCTCACTCTGATTTTCTCTAGCTCTGACACAAAGACCTGCAGTCTGTAAGCACGACACACACACACACACACACACACTGATTTAAGTGCTGTGGGAGCCGCTGAGAGCTGAGCTGGTAAATGTGTTGAGTTCATGAAAGTGCATGGATGGTTTTCACATTTGCCAGAGAAACGGAGCGTTCAGGTGGAAGAAGCAACTGCTGCTGCTCAACAACCTGGGAGGGTTACAACCAGGACCGGGACTTTAACGTTTTCATTTCCATTAATTGTCAAGATAAATTTTATTACACTGAAATTTTTTATTGTATTTTCTTAAATTCCATATTATTCACACATTATGCCTGTAAATCTGACAGAATCAGCATCACAAACTAAAACGATCACAAATTTTCATGACCAGCAAATTAAATATACTGATAAAAAGCAGAACAAAGAAGAAGAAGAATTTCTGCTTCAGGAACTCTGATGATTGAAGAACCTGAAGAACAAATAAGATTAAAAATAATAAATATGTTTGTTGTTGAGCTCATATGTCTGTTTATTCAGTAATTTAGCAGCAAAAATGTTTTTGCATTGAAAATGTTTATTTTATTGATAGTTTCATATTAAAACCAGATTAATTAATTACAGATCCTGCAGTCAACTCGACTAGACATTTCAATATTTGACTATAATAAACCAGGTTAGGAGAAAACCAAATGCCTTATGCCAACTGTTCAGCATGGTGGTGGAGGGATGGTGATGTGGGCTCAGGTTGGGGCTACAGGATCTGAAAATGATCCACCTGCTCAGGCAGAAGAATCTTGTTGACGTGTTTATCATTAAAAACATTCAGATGTCAATAAGATGAAGAGTTTCTGAAGATGAGGAAGGATGAAGAGAAAAACAGGAAGAGGCTGAACTTTCCTCTAAAACATCATCAGCAGCAGGGAGGTGAGCGAGTTCACGGCCGCCCAGGCTGGACTTGAACTCTGTGAACGTAGTTTTCTTTAGATCTGACACAATGGCCTCCATTCTGGGGTCACGTTATCTGGGAGCCCCTTGAGGGCCCGACCCATACGGGGGTGTGTGTGTGTGTGTGTGTGTGTGTAAGAGGATTCCTCCAGCAGCGCTATCTGTATGTGCAGCTATAGGAACATGATCTGGTCATGTGGTTGGACCATATAGAGGCCCGGCTGCTCCTGTGTGTTCAGTGTGTGTGTGAAAGCAGAGCTGTTTGTCAGAGCAGCGTGGTTTCTCACATACACACACACACACACACACACACACACAAACACACACCCACAGGGTGTTTCAGAGTCTAACACACAGCTGAGATTAGAGCTGCTGGGCCCCCGACTATTCACTGAGCTTCAATACTGTGGAAAGTTTGTCCATGGGAAAACATGCAGCCCAGCTGCCACACGACACCCCATAGTAATCACCCAGCTAAGCTACGAAGCTAAAGCTACGAAGCTAAGACATGAAGAGGAGCTAACAGGTCATAATTTTAATAAATTAAACAATGAGCTGAAAACGTTTGAGGTTGTTTTGTGTCTGAAGGGTTTAGTTTTTATTATCTTGTGTCAAAAGGTTTATATTCGTTATGGAGGAGCATGAAGGCTCCTCTGGGTTTTAAGTTTTATTCCATGGATTGATGAAGGGACATATTGATGGACAGATGGACATATTGATGGACAGATGGACATATTGATGGACAGTTGGACATATTGATGGACAGTTGGACATATTGATGACAGATGGACATATTGATGGACAGATGGACACATTGATGGACGGTTGGACACATTGATGGACGGATGGACATATTGATGGACAGTTGGACATATTGATGGACAGTTGGACATATTGACGGACAGATGGACATATTGATGGGCAGATGGACATATTGATGGACAGTTGGACATATTGATGACAGATGGACATATTGATGGACAGATGGACACATTGATGGACGGTTGGACACATTGATGGACGGATGGACATATTGATGGACAGTTGGACATATTGACGGACAGATGGACATATTGATGGGCAGTTGGACATATTGACGGACAGATGGACATATTGATGGGCAGATGGACATATTGATGGACAGATGGACATATTGATGGACAGTTGGACATATTGACGGACAGATGGACATATTGATGGGCAGATGGACATATTGATGGACAGTTGGACATATTGATGACAGATGGACATATTGATGGACGGTTGGACACATTGATGGACGGATGGACATATTGATGGACAGATGGACATATTGATGGACGGTTGGACACATTGATGGACGGTTGGACACATTGATGGACAGATGGACACATTGATGGACAGATGGACATATTGATGGACAGTTGGACATATTGACGGACAGATGGACATATTGATGGGCAGATGGA
>CAEFZY010014808.1:0-18358 GCA_903066815.1 Brachyrhaphis roseni
GGTTTGTTTAGGGGTCATAATCTTTCATATTCTATGAGGGTCAATTGGGTTTAAATGGGAATCACACCAGAATAAATGGAAATAGGCTGTAATATGAAGTTCTCCGATGCATAATTCATAAAAGTACCTAACCACGTTGGAAAAATGAACTCATTAAACATGATTTATACACGTGTACAAAGTGGTTTCAAAATGAAAGCAGGAAAGGGTGACATGGCAATTGACCTCAAATAGTTTAAATACATTAAATATCCTGTGTGTTTAGCTTTGTGACAATGAGCAAAAGTCATGTGAATTTTGTTGAAATCCCTTTAAGTTGTCATTCAAAGAAGCAATAACAACATATGTTGTCACTAGGTTAACTAGAGCTTGATAAGTCAAATAATTCCTCGTTTAATCAGATTTTTGTTTTGTCTAAGTTTTCTCTTGTTTGGCTTTTTACAATCTTCTCGTTTTATTTTACATTGTACTTTTATACTAAGATGCCACAGGTCAATGCCATCGTGTCTGACAGAAAAAGAGCAAATCGTCCACAGAAAGAAACAGGAAACTGACTCTAGTTATCTTAACAGAATGTTTTTATCTTTAACATGAAATCAGCGCAAAATAAATTGGTATTCAGTGAAATTGTATAGCTTGTCTGTGATAATAATGAAAATATATTTTTGGATGCTAATTAACTTAACAGCAACTTAAGTTAGTTAAGTTGCTGTTTTGTTATTCTTTCACAACCAATTCATGCTGTGCGTCAGCTTTGCAATAAAATACGCTGAAGAAAACTGAAACTTTGTTCCAGATTGAACTTCCTCTGAGCCATGAGCTCAGTTGACAGCCACTGATCTATAATGTGCCTCCTTGTCCCCTTTCTACCCGTCCTCAGACAGATTCACCTTCATGGGCAGGATTAGCCTTTTCCTAATTGGCTATGCATTACCAAAGTGACACAAAGTCAGGACACACGGTTCTGTCTTTCTTTGTGGATATCTAGAACAGTTTTTGTTTTATTTTGAGAGCCACCAAGGACTACAGAGTGCCACTGAAAATCATGTTCTGCTCATAAATTCATGCTATCAATGGTTTCATGCTTTCCACAGTCAGATGTCATTGGCATTATGTTTGGTCCAGATCTTCACATCTTTTCAAAGAATGACTTGTACTCCACTTGATATTTTTCCTTTTAGATGAAAAATTGTCCAAGTATCCACTCATTTCAAAGTTTTCAGTTAAAAATTTTAATAGATTTTATGTGATAGATTGACCAACACACAAAGTAGTGCAAATTATTGTTGTGTGATGTGCATTTCCAATCATAAATCGTCAGGGTGATGTGTCGGCGCCACAAAGGGATTCCCCACATTGGCCAAAAGGTTTTGATTTGGTCTCATCCAACCAGAACCTCTGCGTTTGAAGACATTCAATTGCATTTGATTTCATTTAGAGATGTCAAAATAAATGTGGCAGGACAGAATTACGGCTCATAGTTTTAGGATTTCTGTTTGGAGTCAACTTTGAAAGCAAGAAAGTCCTGGGTTTGAATCCCAAAATAGTTGATACAGCTTAGTTGAATTGCTTCAATTGGTAACAAGTAATTCAATTAAGTTTATCCAAGTTCATTTTTTAAGTTGCTTAACTTGAGTCAATTTAGTTTACTTTAAATAAAGACGTAAACTAATAAAGGATCTTTTTTAAAAGTCATGTGGCCTTTATTTGAGAGTATTTAGACAAGAAAGCGGATAATGACAGACAAGGAAGACATAAACATATGGCAAAGGTCTTCAGGCCAGGAATCGAACTTGCATCGGCCACGTTGAGGACTAAGGTCTCTTTATGTTTGTTGTGCTCTCCCTCTGCTCCACCACAGCACCTGGTTGGTCCTGGATCTGTCCCTGGTGAAGCTTGTGTGGGATATGAACGCGACACTGAACTTAATGTTTCAAATAAAGTCAAAGTAAAAAGTTCCTTGAAGTTAAAAATGTGCAACTTTTAAGTTGCTTTAACACAAAAAAGCAAGTTGTCATCACTAAACCAAGAATTAAGTGAGATTAATGTAAATGAGTCCATCACATGAGCTACAGCCCAAATAAACTTTTTAGATACTCTGGATTCCTAGTCCCAAAGCATGACTGCTCGGTAAACAGCAGTCATGCTTTGGTAAGGGTTGTTTACCCTGTGTGCCTCTGTGATAGACTAGCAATATGTTCAATGCCTGCAGCCCTAGAATGAGAAGCGGGCCTACACAGTTGGTGTATGTATGTATCCTTTTACTTTCACTTCACACTTATCCTCAGTGATTGTTCTTGCACAGATGGCAGGATGGCACACCAAAAATAAACAGCTGAGGTTTAAGCAGGACAAACTTCCTGCACAATATGATGAAACATGTTTTCCATTATGTGCGCACAATGGTCTACACCTGCGCTTGATGTTAGCCATTTTAATTTAATTTATTTCTCACCAGAAATGATCTCTTTATTTTAGATGATATTTTACAGATGGTCTTAAAATTTATTTTCCTAGCTGGTAGTTGTAATGGTCTTGTTGTTAGGCATTCAATTTGTATGGAAATGTTCAGCGACCATTCTGACAGTAGGTAAGGGAGAAGACCAGCGAAGACCTGTATGTGTGACAGAGTGTAGCAACAGTTTTTCACTTTTTTGTTTCTTTTCTCCTCCACTTCTGCAATGTGACATAACAGCATGATGTACAACTGTTACTTTGGTTGTTTGTCAAAACACAAAACTAATAAAACACTGTCAAAACAAGAAGAAAAAAGGTATTTCCTTCAGTCTAAAAGGTTTATCTCCGCTAGGTGAATCACATTGTATTTATAAAGTTCATATATTAAAGAACAAACATCCACATGTTCAAATCAGGCTTTCATTGGCTTTCCACATTTCCATCTAGCAGAGGTAACCCAACTCTCAACTTGTGATGGACTATTGTATTTGTTGTCTCTACCGTTTTCACAGGGTAATTCAAACCTTTCTATGGTTTCCCTTTTGATCCTTTCAGGGCGTCTGTAAAACTTCCCATTGTCCGAAGATGAATGTTGACCTCAGGTAGATTTGGCCGTCCTCTGACTGCCACCCCAACAAGTCAATGAAGACTCAGCAGATGTCAATGAGAGGCCAAATCTCAATTGAACCTCTCGACTGTTGCGCTTGTCTCTCACATATCAATAGGTGTTTGTAGCTCGGCATCAACTTTAATGAAGTCCGTCCCTTTCTCTGCTCAAACCTTTTAATCTTTTATTGATGTGTCTTGCAGGCCTTGTGATAACAGCTTATACGTCACCTTTATAGAGACAACAAATAAAGCGCTAACTACAGTTGTGGAGGGTCTGTCAGTGCTAGTAAAAGATAAAAAACACAAACAAGCAAAAAAAAAATAGTAATAGGATTCCTTTGGGAGCAGAAGGGTGAGCCTTGCTATTGCTACGACTGTTGAGGGGGGAATTGAGACGAGATTCAAAATCGTTTTTGAGATCTTTTTTTGTTGTTGTTTCCATGTGAAGGGGGTGGGGGTTTGTTTTGTTTATGCTTTTTTTGTCCATCACTCATCGTGAGCGCTTACACTGTCGTCTTTCCTTTTTGTTGTTTTTGTTTTAGTTGTTGTTGGTTGGCGCGCAGGAGGCCTGGGTGGAACTGCAGGTGCACCACAATAAAGAACATCTGCATCCACGTCTCGCCCGCAAAAAAAAAAAAAAAGGCAGGCGTTAAAACCGAAAAGCTGAAATGGAATGGCGGCCGTCCTCTGTGTGTGTGTGTGTGTGTGTGTGTGTGTAAAATGCTGGCTGACCCCTTCATTGTGATGTAGATAAGTGTCGCACCTCAGGTGATTAGCCGCAGTGTGTTTACGCAGCATTGTGTAAACAAACAGGTGTCCTGCACTCCCTCTGCAGCTCATTATCCCTCCACTCATTTAGAATTAGTTTTTTGTTTTTTTGTGAGTATTGCATCTTTATGAAATGAATAGCCAATATTTTTGATGGAATAATACACTCGCTTGTGCTTCCAGGTTGCTGGTGTGTGCATTGGAGTGTGCACTGATGCTCTGCGCAGCTATTTGCAATCTTCCCGGTGCTAACGTCTTGGGTCTCCAATGGGGTGTGTGAAGAGAACACCCTACACCTCCTGTGAAATGCAGGTTAAAGATTCAAGCGATTCGTGCAAAAGGACCTGAACAGGACGCTACGGCGTGTTAACGTTTGCTTTTACATGCACAAGAACAAAGGGCGACTGAGGGAAATGATGCAGAAGACAAAACAAAGTGACGTCTAACGCGGCTCATGGCGAAGCCAGGCAGAACGGAGCATTGTTAAGGAAGCGAGGTAGGGTGTCACCGCAGGCTGTGTCGGATGCATTCATGAGTGCACCGTCTGATGCTTCCCCTCAGAGCTTTTGTGCGAGTTTACAGGGTGGGTGGCTTTGCAGCGTGCTGCAAAAGGAAAAAAAACCCCACATCAGCATCTTCTCCTCTCTAGCAACCAATTAGCTCAGACGTTCAAAAGGGAAATTTTTAAATAACTTTTTTCTCCCCATTTGCATGTTTTTCATTTGCTTATCTCTCATTCATCCGGCAGCGCTTTTCTTTTCCTCTGAGGCGTTCTTTCTTGAGCTTCCCCCTGATGTCACACCTGCAAGATAATTGGATAAACTCAATCCAAAGCAACAAAACAAAAAAAAACATGGATACCAAGACGGTTCCCTCCGTTCAACCACTGCTGAGATGGGACTTTGTTAGGCGCATCCAAGGTAAAATGTGACTGTGCTACCTCGGGGGATGCAACAAGCCATTTGCATTTGTTTGATAATCTAGCTTAACCTACAAGCAAGATGCGGTTGTTTAAGCACAGAAAAACAAATCACACTCTTATTGTTTGACTTTGTTTCTTTAGAGCTCTGCAGCTCCTCCAATGTTGCCAGTGGCCCCTTTGCTTCCTCGCTGATTAATGGTTGTAGGTTTGCAATAGGGCTGCACAATCATTGCTAGCTTATAAATTCTAAGTGCCATGAACTTGAATTTTTAACTACAATGTAATATTTAGCCAGTTTGACAAATGGTCACACCAGATTCAAAGTATATTAACTGCTAAATGTCACAGTGATGAAAGCACAGGTAACTTTAAGTATTTTGAGTGCATTAGTTAATTTATATATAAATAATTGTATATCATTCTATGTCAATTAGATTTGAGCTGCATTTAGATTTCATTTGGTCCGAAATTCTGTAAGTTTGTCTGTTGAAAAACCTTAAAACGTTCATTACTGAACGCTCATGTGAAGTTGGTGCTAAAATCGCATGTGATTTCGAAGTTTTCTCGAGATTCTGCGAAGGCTGCATCATTCACTCTTGATTGTAACCAGATTTCCACCGCCCGTCCTTAGCTTCAAAGGTGACGCTAAGTGAAGCTGAAGGCTGGAGAAGTAAAGCAGAGCTCTCTTTAAGTACTTAAAAACCTCTTTTCAGGACACGGAGCCAATGAGGTTTATGTTTTACTTTGTTTTATCTTTGTTTATCTCAGCCGAATGCTATTTTTGACTAGTAGCCTTCATGTTATGCTTTAAAAGTCTTTTTTGTGTATTTTATTTCAAGTTCTTGCAGTGTTGTGATGTCCCATGACGTTCTGACATGATGACGATGATAATGGTAAGAAGATATCAATTAAGATATACTCGTGAGAGCCCACCTGTGTCTGATGTTGTGAAAAGAGGGGGTGAAAAAAATCAGACATGTATTACAACTATGGTAAAAATTTCTTAAAATTGTGCAGTTGTGCCATGTGCGGAAGTTGAAACAATTATTTTATTTTTTTTTAAGTAAAGACTCTGTAGGTGCAGAAAAAACAAAAAGTCACATCTGAAGTATAAATACACAGTAACTCTCTAACCATCCCAACTGCGCTCCCTGTGGATCAATTCCCTCTGAATCTTGATGAATTATTAATGCCCACATTCAGTTTTTTTGTTTTTTTTTTACTGAAGGGGAAATCATTTGACATGGATTTTTTTTTCTTAACCTCCCAAAGAAGTCATCAGCTGTTTAAGGTGTCAATATTATCTCTTGACATGGTTCCACTAGAAATGAGCGCTGATCAGGATTCCCAGCGTCGTGACACCTTTGCAGCGACCTTGAGCCCGAGCGCTTAACCCAGCATGCATCGATGCACATTCACCCGCTCGCATGTATTTCATCATCGGGATCATGTCCGAGCAGCACGCGGAGTAAGACGAGAACACACAGCTGAATCCTATGAATTACCGCAAGCAAAATGAGAGCTTGAGTAGGGTTACATGCCTCTACTTTTGGTTTCATTACGACTTAATTAAAATTTAAATGTAATTCAGCATCTTCAGAGGCAAAATGAAAGAGGATTCCCTTTCAAATGCCACAATGACTCTGCAACAAAGTGACTGGAGAGATAAACGACATTGTTAGCCTAATGTCAAGGGATGCTGCCAGTGCGGCTTTGCGGCGCTGACTGACGGCTGTGTTTGCGGGGAGACCTCAGCCAGAAAAGGATGAATAGAGCACAGTTAGCGTTGCCAGCCGAGATCAATAGGCTGCGCTCTCAGGTAAGCACTGTGGCTTCACCCTCTGGGCATTTCCTGAAACGATGATAAATGCAAGATGTTGGTCGCTTTGAAATGGGATATTTTTTATTTGTCACATTATATCATGTCGTATCAGTGATTATACAGGCAAAGGGACGGAGGAGAGGAGGCCACCGCGAGGCATTATTTCATTATCTCTCGGAGCAATGTTTTGCACAGCCTCGGCGGACCTCGATAACGACAAAGCAATATCAACGCCAGGATATTACAAATCCACGTTAAAAGTTTTCGCACGTCAGTTCTAGTTCCGAGAGAGAAAAGTAAGCCAGCCGCGCGCAGGACGCGTCGGCGGTAAATTTAGAAGTATCCTCCCAGAAGAGTCGGTGTGTTTTCGGCGCAGTTAATAACATAATATAATTAGACATGAATTGCACACGGAAGAGGAGAAAAGAAACGCGGGACACAAATGTCACTGGAACACGACTGGCTGCCTGTCGGAGAAGTGAGCCAACCACGCCGGCCCCCGGGGGAGCTATCACCATCTGTGGTGACAACAAATGGCTTTACTGGCTGGTCCCGTATAGCAACCACAGGAGGAGAGGGGCTCTGGGAATGACCTGTTAGCCAAACACATCACCACATTCAGTCTGTAGCCTTATTAATCTAATCAACAGCTCATTGAGTGCTCCTCGGAGACAGCCATCACAGCATGACAGAGAAACCAAAACAGACAATGACAGCCTGGTCTATTGGAAACTGTTTTCAGGATGAGTTCCTTTTGCAATTACAGGGTAAAATAGATAAGGGATTTAAAAAGTCAACTATGTTGCTCTAGAGTGATTGCTTCTGAAGTTAAATACGGGGGTGCGCTTGTTGTTTACTACTCTTGCTCGTCTTGCATTTGCGTCAAATGGCACAACGAGATGTCGTGCAGCTCTCCTGTTGATACAGAGAGAAAACAATAATGCATATTTAACAGTAATATATATATATATATATAAATAAAAAAAAAAAAAAATATATATATATATATATATATATATAAAAGAAACTTTAAAATTTCTAATTTAGGAAAAAAGAGGGAAGAACCACACTGAAGTCACAGAAACAAAAACATGAGACTTGACACGGACACCCAATCCTTGAACTCATGCTTCATGCACTATATTTATTGCATGTTGTCAGGGTTGGAATAAATGCAGGTTATTTGACTAAATGTTTCATCTTGATCCCTCTGAGTTACTTGTAGTGTGTACAAATGGTCGGTCGTCATGGTAATGCTGAATACAGTGACTTTCTGTAAAGGGCGTCAGACAGTACATGTAGATAATAGGAATAAGTGGCCAGTTTTCAATTCACTAACTGTCTTTGAGTAATTTATAATGGTGGGTTGTTGTGTGTTAATATTTTTGAATGGAGCTCAAGGATAATGCTTTTAATTCATAACCTGTAGCCATTTTGTGACTTAGGCTAGACATCATTTAAGGGCATGACAGACTAGAGGCTTGACTTGGGCTTGGAAAAACATGAGCAACTGAGAATAAAGGTTTGGTTCAGATTTATGCTTGCAACCTTGAAAATGTGGCAATGCAGTTAATAGTTTACCAGAGTAAATAGCTCTATGCATCTTCATTTAGTCTAAATACAGATTAGATGGTCACAGACCCTGAATCTAATGGCTACTCTTCCAAAAAACCATCTGCTGCTTTTAAGACATTAATCAAAAAAACGTAATAAATTGCTTAGTGGTTTATATGTTAAATCTAATGAACAATTAAACCATCGTCATGTTTGGATTATTACTGGATATTGTATTTTATATGTTATTTACACAGTAGATGACAGGGGGTTGTGCATCTTTAATGTTCTTGTCTGAAACACACAGAGAAGAGAGTAACTATTGAGCAGTTGCCTTTTTCTTTCATGATAACTAGTTGTGGCGACTAAAAATGTTGCCTGTTTTGCACAAGATCACTTGTGTTGCACCGCTTCCAAAGTCCATTTTCTCTCTAAATAGGCCCGGGTTTCTTTGTAAATAATCACCCAGGCAAGCGTGAGGATAGATTGAGTGATCATTAAAAGAGCGCTCGCAGAAGGCGCTGCGATGTTCCTGGGATTGGGCTTGTTTTGGCGCGGTAAAACATGACCACATTGGTCTTGGTCTCTCAAAATAGCTGTTCAGCACAATCTGTTATGAAGATATTAACAGCTTTTAACAATTTAACAGAACCTCACATCTAAATATCCCTTTGAGACAGCTCGGTAAGGTAAGCTTGAACTGTTTTGATGCTTTCTGAAGGTGCTTCAGCGATCAGGATTTGCGTCAGTGGAGTGATGATAAATGCACCAAATGTTTATTATTGTGTCTTTCCATTAATGGGAGCAGTTCAGTTTCTTCACAAAGACTAAGACCTTCAGTATGGAGATCTAATTGTACAGCACAGAAGCTTAACTATAACCTTGGTCCTTTAATACAAAACATCCATGCCCTACTCCGTCCACACATTGTTGATCTAAACCCTCTATGATTATACCTGCAGCTGCTGAAGAAGACAGTACAAGGTTAGTTGAAGACAGGTTTTTATTTTTTGTATTTTTTATTTTTTCAGTCGAAAGGCTCGGTTTTACTATTGCCATGTCCTTGAATGGCTATCTCTGTGAACAGGCAATTACCGTCCTCAGCACCGGTTTTTCCCTTCCAGACCTTTACCAGACATGACACCTAACAGGACGGGATGGAAAAGACAAATCAATACAAAAGGAACACTGCCAGCACAGTGTAGCAGAACAGAAAAAATTGGGTGTTCAGGTTGTTTCTCAAGTGACAGTGCGTGACCTCATGTTAACCTTAACTTTACTTGGGTTCATTGTTCACACCTCTTCTGTCCACTATGCACAGACAAGGTGTCAGAAAGTACAGTAAGGAACATTGGTCAGGATTTTTTTTTTTTTTTTTGTCATTTAGTTCAAGATTTCATAATAAAAGCAAACATACATACAATGACAAAGCTCTGTATGTTGTTGTAGCGATCCCCAGGAGGAAAAACTTGATTTATGATCTCGTGGTCAGAACTTATAATACTTGGCTCATAAAACCAATAAATACGCAATATGAGGATGTAATTTTATGGCTAAAAGTTACTTAAATACTCATTAAAAAGGCCTGTCTACACAATTCAGAAAATACAAATATATTTCTGTGTCAAAAAACAAAACTAGGAGATGTTTTTTATTTTATTTTATTTAGCAGTGATAAGCACAGCAATACTACAAAACTGACAGAAGTTAACTTTTACTTTCATAGAATAAGAAAAACACATTTTTACAAATCTGAGAGTTGGGGGTCAGAAATGTCAAAGGAATAGTTTTATTTTGTTTTGAAGTGAAGTAATGTGGTAGCTGGAAGTGGACAATACTTGGGGGAATTCCTACAATCTGAAAATAAGTAGCAGTCTTAAACATTTTACATCGGTTCATTCATTCTACATCATAAACTATTGTAACTTTTGCCCACTACCACTAGACTCCTCTCTGGACATTTTGATGCAATGCAATTGTTTGTGAACACAATGTGTTTATAAAAAAAAATAAACTCAAGAAAGGTGGTACCAAACAATCGATAAAGAAAGAAAACAGCAAGTCAGATTAAAAACACAACAGTTCTGGGTGAAGTAAAGTGTGAGGAGACTTGATGCTATCATAATTTGTATAGCTTGAGCATCTGGAATCTGAACGACACACAAAGAGTCAAATTCCTGGTTACAAATCACTATCTATTCAGTTAATCTTATTTATATTGCGCCTTTACAAAAGACAAAATAATTTCATTTCGACCACACACACACTCCAATTAATCCTAGTCAAACAGTACAGTGTGCTCAATTAATTATTCAAAGTAGTTTAAAAAGTTTCTATCTAAGCCGGAAACCCAGCAGATTGCATCGATTTGTCTTATTTCGTATCAGCGCTCTTGCTGTTCTACTCATTTGAGAGGAAGACATTTGACAAATGAGGGCATCATCACAACTATACAGCATGTCTGGGTGTACATAAACAGTAACCTTAGTTCGAGGTGACCTGTTTAATTGTTTCTATGCCCTATTGTGGCATTTCTTCCCCCGGTGATGTTTGGAGGTTGGGGGACTGCTTGCTACGCATGCCTGGCTGATTTACAGTAATTGCAGGGTGTAAGCACTGCTAGGTTACTCTAGGTAACCATCCATGCTGAGTACTAAACATATCAGTAGTTATTCTAAAAGTATGTTCTCATGTCAACAACAGCCTAGTTGACATGAGCTAAACACTCAGGATATCTTGCCAGGTAAGCAGGTTGCAGCCAAACAGAACTTCCATTCATTGTTTACCATATTGACTTCTAAAATTACCATAATAATATTGATGGATGGCGAATTTTTAGCTTCAAATGTGTTGGTACTACAATAAACTTCCAAACAACCATTTTTTGTCGTCCTCATAAGCAAGGCAAAAGCAGTAGCCTTCTATCAGCTAGCTAGTTATCATTATTCTGTGGCGGAGGGACAGTACAGTAGTACTATATGCGCTGCATAGTTAGAGAAAATTCTGGTCACTCTTTCTTTCATTAAAAATAATAAAAAAAGAATGGTATGGTGCCAGTAATTGGCCTGTGCCTAGTGGGAAAAACCGAAAAGACTTCAACGTGGTCCAAATGGCTTCAACGTGGAGATGGAGAAGTATGTGTCGGTCCTTAAGGATTTTTGTCTGTAGAGACAACCTGACAGAAAGGAAGTGAATGTAATAAAAAAAAAAGTGGCATTCATTTTAACATGTTTTAACAAATAGCTTTTAAGAACAAATTACTTTTGAATCCGATAGGATTTCCGCCTCTTCAGTCTCTCAGCTAGGAACAGTTTGGACCATGGTTGGATTATGTTGAAATGACAATCCCTACCACACTAATTACATCTGCTTTTAACATCGTATTACAACATAATCATCACATATTAAAACGCCACTTTCAAAAAGCCATCAAAGCTGTTTTCTAACCAAGTTGTGGAACATTTTACTCCAAATGCATTCAAACTGCATTCAAATGTAAATCCATTTGTAATGCGAGTAGATTTAGTACTGTAAAAACGGCCACTGTTGACCCCATAACACATGCACCAGAAGCAATGTGGGCTTTCAGATGACTGATTAAAATTATGGCATCATAGAGCAGCATTATGCAGCATCCACCAACATAAGTGCCCCTGTTGTTTCTGCTGGTATTTTAATAATCGTATATTACACAGAGGACACCAACTCTTTTCTTTTTTCCTAGCTTGTTCTTTGTGTTTGGTAAATCCCTAAATTCTCCAGCTGGTCTTGCTGTTTCATCCCAGAACTAAATAATGTTTTCTTTTTTTTTTTTTTTTGGCCAGGGTTTTATTTTTAGAGTAATGAATGGGAGCTGCTGCTGCCTTTCAATAGTGCACACAAAAACAGCCACAGTCACATTGATGCTGCTCCACAAACAGCTCGAGGTGAACAGAACTCTGCTCACAGAAACACACCTGTGAAAATAATAATCATTGTTTAAGTGTTTGTACTTACGGAGCTCATCTTCATTAAAGCACTGTTTCTACTGCAATAAAAAAAAAAAAAACTGCTGGTAGGCCCATTTCAGAGCGACATATACAGTCAAGAGTTGTTTGGTTTCAGCCGAGCCGCGCGGTGACTGGAATTAAATTACAATGTGACGATAAATGAAATGTTAATTTGTTGTTAGAAAACACCTAGTCCGCTGGGATCTGTTTGCTCCAACTTCACCGCTGTGTTTAATTCCACCTAATTAAGCTTGTTTTTAAGGAATGGCAAATGAAATTTCCCAAAGAAAGAGTTACGTGACAGCAGCATTTGAACTTGCTGCGTGTTTTGCAGCATCATGAAACAGATTTTCATCAGCTAATTAACTATGAAGGACATGTCTGAAGTAAATAAAATTCTGTTTTTGTTTTTTTTTTTGAGATGAGGAAATATTCTCTGGAGTAGATTTAGCTTGAAGTCTAGTGGATAATAAACCTGAAGCACCCTTTTCAATCATATTAAAGTTAAAATAAAATAACCTTTTGCAAGCACATCAGAGGCTCGTAGACCCCATCGGCTGTAATGGGTTATGGCGTCGCCGTAGAGGTGAGGGAAAGGAGAGATCACCAGGGTTCCTTCAAAATTTCATGAAGAAACGGCAGACTTTTTTTTCCAGACTCAACTTTCCAGAGTTCTCAGTCCCGTATGTCGATTTAAGAATTTATATTAGCTTTAAATGAAAGGCATACAAAAAACAGAAGCTGGAAGGAAGAAAATAAGAAAAGATTCAAAGGAAGAAAAGGAGGACACGTGAAAGAAGGACAGAGGTGAATGAGGTCGGACACAAAAAAACAAGGAAAGAAAGATAGATGAATGCAATTAATCGATGCCAGGTTGAAAAGAGGTATATGACAAAGCAATTGGAGAGCAAAACCAAACGAAATATACAAATTACAAATATTGGGAATAGATCAAGGAAGAAGTCCAGGCATCCTTTTGCCATCTAAAGCTGTCCAGCACATTTTGGGAAACTTTTTAGGAAAAAGCCTTTCAAAAATTAAAGTAAATATTACTCTTTGATAGCACAGAGAAACACAAGAAAAAATATGTTTTTATAGCATATATCGCTTATGGCTTACACAGTAACTCCAACTTGGATCTGAACGGTATTTCTTTTTGGTTTTAGCCTGTAGTGACGCTAAAGGGAAACAATACAATCAAATACCTTTAGCTGAAAATCCATTCCAAATGAACTGCTTTAGAAAATAACAGAAAGTCCAAAGGACACTGTATCTTAGTTCCAGTTAATCAGCATAGACACTACAGTAACTGAGCAACACTTAGTTCTGATCTACAGGCTAATGTGTTCACATGTACTGGAAATGGTCCACTAAAAGCACAACTGTATCTGTTTTCAATAACGAAAGTGTACTTAAAGCTACCGGGCTCCTCTGCTTTACTTTAGCAGAAAAGAAAAAGTGGGCATTTGTGACCTCTTTTCACAAATTTACCTCTTCACTCAGAACTAATGGGAGAGCGGGGCTGCCAGGCAGGGTGCAGAGAAAGAGCCGGTGAGAAAGATGGGCTACCTCCTTGTTTGTTTTGGTCTTTTTTTAATGGGATCCGCTGGGGTTCTATGCAACATAAATCCAAGAAGAAGCACAAATAGAAACCGTTTCTATTTTTTTCCCCCCCTTTTCTTAACGGCGGTTTCTTCAATACTTTGCGTGGGTTCTGCATCTTTTTTTTTTCCAGCGTGGATGAACGAGGGGCCCTGCAATGTCACTCGGGTCACGGTCCTGTCCGGCGGAGCAATAATGCATGTGACAAATGTCAGGGAACCTGGTGCCGCTCTGAACCTGTATGGATTTATCGATCCCCCACCTCTTTTGTTTCTGTTTGGTTCGCCAAAGCTCCGACTGCATCTTTATGCCCACTGCCAAGTCATAAATATTTCCTTTAGTGTAAAGCTCGCCTCAATGTTCGTCTCCGTCTGCCACCTCTTCCTTTTATGTGGCCGTCCTCTTCTTTTTTTGGAGTAGATTAGTTTTGCCTCTGTTGTTTCGGCCTAGGCTAATCTTCCTCATCAGCACAGCTTTTACTCCCCTCCTTCACTTGGAAAGACTGTTTGTAGTAAAGATTGCAATCTAACTGCTAATCTTTAAGGCTTTCTCTAGGGCAGGGCGCTGGGCTTATAGCTGAGTGATTTGCCGCAGATGTAAAAAAAAAAAAAAAAAACTGAACAAAAAAAACAAAAAACTCAGCAGTCTTGAAGTTCTTTACAAGCCGAGTTTGAAGGAAAGTGTTCCTACACACATTCCGAAACGCCAGCTGTCACTACCGGAGTTGTCAAATGAGGAGCCAAAAGGTGTGTCGGGCTGCATTTTGTTTAATGATGATGCTCATTACTTATAACTTCTGCCACTACTCCGCATACAGAGAGCCAATTATTTGAAAAGAAAAAAAAAAAATGTGCAAAGAGATACGCGTGCAAAATATTTCCAACTATTCTGCCTCTACTGGCTGGAAAAGCAACGTATATCTGTCATAATGAGGAGCAAACAAGAGTTTTACCGCCGAGCCGCCTCTCATCGCCAGCGTAGCACAAAGAGATTTACTAATACAGGCTGTCAACGCAGCCAGTTTTATACTTGTCCCAGTTTCATACAGATAGCGGTCCCCGGACAGCATGCATTATACACATCTAATTAAGTCTTCACATGTCTATAATAAACTGCATTATGCCTCTGGGGCTAGAGGGCAGGTCGTGAGCGGGCACTGATTGTGCCCGAGACAGTCAATTTTCCTTGTGTGTTTATTCACGTGCGCTTGTTTTTCTTTTCTTTTTCAAAGAATCACGTCTATGATGCCTACTTAGCGTTCAGTAATTAACCTAGAGTGAATCAGGGCAGCACTGTAAATATTTGTTACCCAACTGGGAGTTGGAGGACGGAGACATTCTCCACGGAGGGATGATGTTAAAAGGACAGGGCGTTCAGAGAGAGAAAGAGAGACTGTGGGTTTTCGAAAGCGAGCGACAGATTGAGACAGAGCGACGCCGACACAGAATGAGAGAGAGAGAGAGATAGAGCTGGGCTGAGGAGGGCATCCGGCCAGCTGCTGGTATGCTTTGATTGGCCTGTGGAGAGCTTCCTCTGTCTTTTCATGGCACCAGTAAAGTGTGGCGTTCCCAGAAGCAGGTGGCCACTGCCCATCGGTTACCTCCCTCGGGAAAGTGGTTGGGGGTGAGGGGTTTGACGGGGACGGGCCGAGACAAAGATTATCATTCGCTCCACTCTTCTTTATTAAACACCTTCACGGTTTGGCTGTTCCGCGGCTAACCGGGAAGAAAACGGGAGAGGGCGTTTCACACGGAATACCTAATCAGCACATAAAAGTGTGAAAAAAAAAAAAAAACTATTTCTAATGGCACCGGCTTCAGTGTAACTCGCTGTTGTTTTCTCTGACATCAAAGGCTTGGAAGACCTGATGCTACAAATCAGAGGCGGCTTCAAACAGCCCACACAGATTTTACACAGCGCGTTTCAGGCCTTTTGGGGGGGGTGGCAGGTTGTGTGTAGGGGTGCGTGTGTGTGTGCGGGGAGGGGAGGTTGGGGGTGTAAAAGTGTGCGAGTACTTGCCTGTCCTTCACTGAGCCGAGCTTGGCAGGATGTGACGGATAAGGGTACAGTACACCGAGAAAAGGAGAGCAGGCCTGTAAGTGCTCTGAGTGCTTCTCCCCCAGCAGCTTGACAGCCGGGTCCCGGTGACCGTGTTTGTGACAATCAGGCTACCTCGCATCATCAGATGGTTTAGCTGTTGCCATGGAAACGAGCGGGCGCAGGCGGCGCAGGCCAGCTTCGTCTGCATCTCCGAGTTGATACTCCTGATGTTTGCTCTTTGCAAAGCCAGGGGGGGGAGACCTGTATTTCCACACAAGAAAACTCTATTTACTCTCATCCTCTCTTTTTCTCTGTCTTGCACATCTTTTCTCTCCGCCTCTCTCTCTCTCTCACTCTTTTCTCTTCCTCCTCTCTATCTCCCTTTCTCCCTCCAGAGGGGCACAATTCAATTCTCTGAATACACTTCAGAGAGGAGGAGTGCGAAGGCTCATTTAAGCCTCCCTAACGCTTGTGAGTTTTTGTACCAAATGTTACTCATTTTCACTGGCTTTGAGTCTTGGAAGTCGTACATTTGCGTTTCTGGCTTTGCCCAGTTATTCAAATATTCAGAAGATTATTTTTCTTGGAATCGGAGATGGAACTGGAGGACGGAAAGCTGCAAACTCTTTCCTGTCTAATTTGTCTGAAAGGGTTCCTTTTTTTTCAGTTTAAATGATTAGTCATCCATCCCTTCCTTTCGTTTCCTACACCCACTTTATCCTTGGAGACTGCCAGGACAAATAACCGTGCACACACACACTCGAACATAGGGGCAATTTAAAGTGAGCAATTAACCTAACACACGTTTTTTTTTTCTGAACAGTAGCAAGAAGCATCAGAGGGAGCCGTTGTAAAGTGGAATTTTACTCGTATTAAGAAGAAGGTATTGCACAGTTCACATACAAAGCTTGCTTAAGCACCTTACATAAGTGATAGGCCGGTTAGCGTTGGACTGCACAGTATATTGTAAATATATAATCATCGCAAAACCACTACGCTTAAAACAAACATAGCAAAGAATTGCCTGGACTGCAATAACAGCTTGCTAATTATTTAGGACCAATGCATTAAGGCTTTCTGTGCCTGTGATATATTTGGTATGAAGCGTTTGATGAAGCATAAAACCTTTCAGAAGGTAAGTGCGCGTGGTAAGGTGATTAAATCACTAGGGAACTACCACTATTTGATTGAATGCCATAAAAGCATATGCTGACAAGAAGCAGCTTTTTTTAAAAAAAAAAAAAAAGAAGAAGAAATAAATACCTTACAAGTAGCTAAATAAACTTCCCATTATTGGGATTTATGATTGTCATAAACCCAAAGCAGGAAGATTAACAATGTTTATATTTGTTCAGTTATTGCAAGGCATATTTTTACTGCAACCAACAGCCCTAGTTTGCGTTATGAAAAACTGCAGTGTGTTCCTTGGCGAATGTAGATTTTAAAGCTGCAGCATGTAACTTTGAAATCATTATTATTTATTTTACATATTTGTTGAAACTGTCACTATGCCGTGACTTTTGTAATGTATGTAAAAAAAAAGAAAAAAAAGCTCCTCTGCCTTCTTCTCCCATTGCTAACTAGAAACAACCAATCAGAGCCAGGAGGCGGGTCCTGTCGCTGTCAAACATGCCCATGTGCACGCTCTCCATCCCTCGCTCTCTGCTACCACTTCAGCTTCTCTCTGTCAGCCGAGCTTATTGTATATAACAGCGAATAAACAGCTTCTCTGTCATAGTGAGTTGTTTCTCCACCATAAACACATTTAGTGCTGCGTTTATGAGGTTGATTGACAGCGCTAAGATGCTCCTCCTGGCTTGGGGTGGTTGTCTACTTCACTGTTTCCTGGTTAACTTTGTTGGTAATAGAATAGTATTTTAGGGTTTTGAACTGTTTTAAGGTGGAAATGAAAGCCACGACTTGCCTGGTTTGTTAAAAAGATTTTAAGTTAAGAAACAATGTGACTGCTGTTCTCTGTCTGTGTGGTTAAAGCTTTATTTCTCAGGCTTTATTCATTAAAATCTGTGACTCTTGCAAACTGTCTCTGATATTAAGGTGATTTTACTTCTTGAGCAGAGTGTTCTGACACCGTGTTGTTCGCTTTCTCTCTGTCCTTGCTTCAAAAGTGAGACAAGAAATTTGTGTCTGCAAAATTCCTTCAAAGTTTTTTTTATATATATATAGTTACACCTTTTCATGGAGCTTGTAGTGAAGTTTAAAAACTACAAAGTCCCTGTGAATAATTGGTTGTAGTTGCATTGCTGAAAATCACTGCCTCTCACGCTCTCCAGGGAAGTTACCCCTCTCTGTCGTCTATATGGCAGGCCGTGTTTTGGACCCACTGATGGAAACTTTCATTAAGAAAACACATGGGTATATTAAAGAGTTCAAGGGAAAACATTTTGTTTTATTGGTCTCATTATTAACCTCTTACACCCTGAGGGGGTATAAATTAATTTCTGCCTGACAAAAACACACAAAAGTAAATCACTTATAGCCTCACAGCTATTAGATTTATGAAGAAACTTTTGGTACCTCTGTAAAGGTAAGATGTCATAGAATGGTTTTCTGGTGTCAGCACCATTGTAGCTTTGA
>CAEFZY010014814.1:0-107453 GCA_903066815.1 Brachyrhaphis roseni
TCCCATCTAGACAGGTCTGATTTTATTTGTGTGATTAATCTACTATAATTTCCATTAAATAGTTGCGAGGTTTGTGGTGTAATCATCACACCTAAATATTTGAATCCCCTCTTGGACCAATTAAAAGTGACCTCTTGATCTAAATCTGTAGGCCATTTCCCCACCAACATCATAGCTTCTGACTTGGTTTCATTAACTTTATAGCCTGAGATTTCTCCAAAATCTTTTAAACTAGTCATAAACCTAGGGATTGAGCTCAGAGGATTAGAAATATACAAAATAATGTCATCCGCATATGATTTGCAAACATTTGAGGAAAAAACAACTCATAACAAAGAACTGCATTGGATTCTATGTAAGTGGACATGAGTTGGACATGCCTGTCTGACTAAATGCAACCAAATAAGATGTGTTGGTAATTGATTCTGTATAAATTAACTGTGTCGGATTAAAAACTAACTTATTTGCTTCTTTGTAAAGTATGTATAGCTGTACTCTGGCTCTTTTTGTTTCTTCTGTACAGACTTCAGAAATCAGTTCAGCAACATGAATTTGAAATGCGAGCATTAGCAAATAATCTTTAGAAAGTGACATTTAATTGAAAATAAAATAAAATGGTAAAACTCAGTCAAAACACTGACACATCTGACTTCTCAACACGATTAAATATATACAAAAAAAGAACAATTAAAAATACCAGACTGTTTTAAACCTTTTGCCAATTCCATTAAATTAGCCATTAAATGGCTCTTACTGTATATTTAGAGTCTTATTGAGATCCTGTAGTTGTTCAGATATCTTGAGGATCTTATTTTAATGATTAAGACCATTAATCTGTTATTAACAGGGGTTTTTTGTGCGTCTCTCTCGTAGGGAAACCTGACCGTCACACCTCAACCCTGCAGAGATTCATGTGACTGGCTCACATGAGAGCAACATCCTCTGGTTGTTACCTTTTAGACATCAGTTGAATGGTGTTTCTATCTTTTATTTTTTAGTTTCTCTGCCCCAAGGCAAGGCAGAATGTTGTTGCTGTTTTTGTTGTTTTTTGTTTGTTTTTTTTCCTCTCCTCACGAAAGACCCCAAATTCTCCGATCCGAGGACTGTATCACGACTTGAGAGTATAACCCAGGTTCAAAGCCATCGCTCTGCCCCTTCCTGCAGAGGAAACACCAACCCGCTGAATACCTAGTCTTTGCACTGTCGACAAATACAATGCAAAAAGAGACTGCCAGAACAGCTTTTCGTGTTTTCTTTTTGAATTTTTTTTTTTGTTTTCAGACTGCATTGTTTCTTTTTGTCACACAGAAAAGAACTTGGCGGGTTGAATTTGGGGTACTTGGGAGGGGTAGGAGGGAGGGAAAGAGGCGTCGACTAAACTAAAGACTGGCTTTACAGTACGCCGTGAAACAACAGTATATCCTTAACTTGACAAATGTTCGATTATGTTTAGGGGAGAGGAAGGGGGAGGATGGTAGCAGCTGCTTTCTTCAGACTTAAGAGCCTGAGAGTGAAGTTTTCCCATGTTCATCGTCATCACTTCAAGTTTTTCGGCTTTTATTTTTTTGTTTTTGTTTTGTTTCCTACAGGAACACCTCACATTTAGTTTCAGGGATGATGCCATCATGTTTCAGCGAACACACCTCATGGAGAAACAAACCAACACTATTCGTGTCTCCTTTTCTCTCTCTCTCTAAATTCTCTTTCATATCATTGTGTGTCCGTCTTCGGAAGTGTCTGACGCCGGGTTCAGTCATGTTTTTGTTTAGTTTTTAAATGTGTTTTTTTATTTTTTTTGGTCCCCTTCACCATGAAAGGAGTCGCATCCACTTAAAACGGTGAAGCCACATCAGCGAGCGATCGGGTTTGTTTAGTCACTGCGCTTCTTTCACTCTGATTGTTTTCCTGTAAACAGTGTAAAACTTGGGCTCTTGTATTGTTCTGCTGTAATATATAGGCTTCCAATCCTTTCTGTGCGTAAATGTTTGTATTTATTCAAGCATGCAACTGATAGAGAAACTTGTCGAAAAGCCGTCTTGCTTTTTTTTTGACCACGCTGAGCACACACCATTACCGCCGCCCGGGTTTTTTTGTTCCTCGTCTTGGGTTTACATCTCTGTTCAAAACGCGTGCCGTTGCGCTTCTAAATGAGCGTCTTCGCTACGCCGAGCTAGCTAATCCAGTCAGATGAAGTGCAAACAGAAGGAAATCTGAGTGATTTTTTTTTTTTTTTTTTTTTTTTTTTGGTTAGTGTGATCATGCTGAGTGGGGGGTTTCTCTTCTCTTTTGCTCATGTGGCTTCACCGTATCAACTGGTAGGTCAGATCCATGGTGATCAAGCTGCTCCAAATGCACATCATCAGATTCTGACACCTGATTTAAAAAAAAAAATAAACGCTAAATTAAACGGCCTGCCTCGGAGTCTCTGAGAAGTCTGACAACATGTGGGTCCTGCTCCGTAAATTCCCTTTGGTGAGCTTTTTTGTCGACGTGAGCGTGGCCCTCGTTCTACCAGAGGCTTTAAATTACACGGCTCCCAAACCATGGGGGTGTTTTCTGGGTGAAATCCTATCCATGTGCTGCTCACATTGATTACAGGTTACTGGTTTTTGAAGGTTTAAGGTCATACCATGGTGTTTGATGACAGGATATTGACCATGTCTTTTTTCTTTTTTTTTTAAGTAATTTTTTTTTTCTGCCCTCCTCCCCCACATCGCCTCCTCCCTCCCCCCTCCACCCACACTGCACCAACAGTGAATCATGCCTAACGACCCCCACCTGGCGTCCAAACCAGGCAGTTCTCACATTTAACAAACCGCAGCAGCGATTCATTTTGAGGTTCACGGACATTCCTGGTGGGGGAAAAATAAGAAAAAGTTACCAGTTTCTCGTCCCCCGAAAAGAAGAAGAAAGGAAAAAAAAATAAAATGTTGACAGGAAGGTATATATTTTGACTTTGTGCGCATTTTAAAGAAGAATGGCTGACATGATTTAAAAGCTGAATGTGGTGGTGTGTGACTTGTACTTAATCTGTAAGGGTAATCTAGGCAGCTGTGATGTTGTCATTAAAGTCAGTGGGGTTTTAGTACCAGCAGACTGCATATAGTTTTATCAGACAATGGTTGTGACAAGTGCATTTGTTCTCTCTCTCTCTCGCTCTCTTTCTCTCTCTTTCTCTGAGAGTAGTGTTATCTCAGTAGTAAGCAAAGCCCAGTGAAAATCATTTATTCTAAAGTGTATGAAAAAGCCAGAAACGTTAACGTTTGCTATCAACATATTGGAAAGTGCTTGGCTCTTGTATTTCGCAGGACTGTATTTGTTTCATGGTGAAGAGTATATTTATTGGCCAGCAGTTGTCTCAATTGGTGCCTAGTCGAACATTCTTCTGTGAGAACAGAGAGACACTCGCTCGTTTGTCTTTTTTTTTTCCCCTCACCCCACCTCCTGTCACACAGCCACCCTCCCCCCGTCCCTCCTTCCCCTCCGTTTTAACCCCACCGTCCTGCCTCTCCTTAACACCCCCTCACCCGACCCCCTCCAAAAGCACCGGAGCTCGGTGCTTGCAAGGATGTTTACAATGTCTTCATTTTCTTTCTGTGTGAGAAATTCAGAACTCTTCTTCCCTGCCCTTCTCTCCTCTGTCGTCTTTCCCTTCAGGAGTTTGTGTAAAGTGTACATTACCATGGTTCTTTTTTATACAATACTCTGTAACTTGCCTTTGTAAATTTGGGCTGGAAAAAATAAATCTTTTTATGAGACAATCTGTCCTAAGAACTGCTCAATGGCTTTTTCTCTCCCCCGTTGTTCATCGGTTGCGCTAAACGTTTTCTTTGAAAATGTGCTTTTGATTGACTTCGGCCTCGTTTTACTCCTTCACCTGTGGATTCCAATTCAGTGGATGTTTAAATGTTTCTTAGTCGTCCGGAGAGTTTCACATCTACAGACCTACGAAGGCTCAACAGGCCCAGCAAAGAGGGAAGCAGCCTGGTTACTGAGGAGGAGCTGTAGAGATTCACAGCTCAGGTGACGACAAATCTGCTGATCGAACAGCATTTAGTAATCCTAACTTCATAATTCATGTCTGGTTTATGGAAGAGTTGCCAACCAAGACAAAAAAAGCTATAAGGTGTCCAAGAAGAAATATAGCGGGACAGCAGAGATGTGGAAGCTGATCTGGTCGCACAAGATCGAAACTGAACTTCTTGGCCAAGATGTTATGTGACAAAGAAAAATAACGTTTCACCACGACATTCTGAACTTGAAATTCAAAGTAGGCGCTCTAAACATAACGCCAGAGAGTAAAGAAATGGGCAACTACATTGTTGTTGTGTAAAAAATCCTTTAATTTCAATTGGGTGTTTCCAAGGTATGGAAAATACTAAAAGTTTGATTAAAATCCATGTTATTTATAGTTGAAACCAGATATTTTTAAACACCTAATAAAAATACTTTTTTTTCTGAAGTTAAATCAGGCAAATTTTTTCTTGTTTTAGGTCAGTTAGAATTACCAAAACAATTTTACATGATGCAAAAAAATCAGTTATGTTTTAGCTTATGTTGAATACTGTCACAAGACATTATTAAGAGAAATAAATTGCATCTTACAGCAGTGAATTTAAACTCTTCTTTAGTTCCTTTTTATTGTCTTTATCCCTAAGGTGTGGTGCTGGAAAAGTTTGAAAAGTTGCCTTCAAAATTACTTAAATTTTACTGTGGGAAAACTGAAACCCATGAACAGGACATCCTGAGCATGTACTGCATTTAAAATAACTCAATTTAACTGGTAATTAGTCTTTGTTTTTACTTAAGTCTTTGTATCAGAACAATATTTAAATGTTACGGCTAACTATAAGACGGTACAAACAATATAAAAATATATTTAAAAAAATAAATGCTTTAGAATTATAAAGCCATTAATTTTTTTTGAGGGTTATGACACGGTTAAAGAAAATCTCATCCCAAGTCGTTTATGTCGGATATCAAACAGAGAGAGAAAATTCTGCAAAGACCAGCACTTTCCAGATAACTGTTTCACTTTTTTAACATGTTTATCACTAAATTTAAAATAAAAATCCCTTTTACCATCAGGCTGTACTGCTGCATGTGGCCACAGGAGAGCAGTGTCTGTAAACAGGCCAGTCGGTCTGTGCTGAATCAAATGTCCAGTTTAAAGCAGCATTTCTGTCATGCTGGTCACTACGACATGCATCAGGCTAAAGTTCGAGGTCAAAATACTTGAACATCTTAATAAATCCTTTCATAAGTTTTCATCTCAGAAATTTTATACACATTAGGCTGTGTGTATATTTTCAAAGTATGAAATCTCCACTATTTCTTTAGGTTTTGCTTCCATGGAGTCAGACTTTGTGTTCATTTGTTCCAGCGGTTCTGAGCAGTAATTTTCTGGACTTTCTGGAGGTTTGCTCTACAGCAGACGGACCATGTGTGAGGAAGCAGCGGACGTCCAGGAAGATCATCAGAAACACCTGGACAACGACTGACTGCCCACGAAAGACATAGAAAGAGAATATTAAACAAAGTTTTCTTATTTAAATCATTTTTGAAATGAAACGGTTACGTTTTTGAGTGTCTTTAGACTGTCTTTTTACTATTTTTGCATAGAAAAAGCATCAAAAACCTGTAAAATTTGACAATCTTCTCTCCCAGGGTCTCTTAGTTCAATGTTAAAACCGTTTCTGCTCCTTCGTTTTCAACATTTCTCATATCTGTTGTGACCCAGCTGTCTGCAGCTCCTCTCTATCGCAGCCCTAGCTGGGTCTGATGTGGCGTTCACTGGCATGAGGCAGCTCGGGGTATTTTTAACTGCCCCCAATGCCCCTGAAGCGACTTGGCTCCGTGCATTAGTATAATGCAACATCGGTGACGGGGAGTGATTACGCCGGGGATGATTTTGTTGAGTGTAAATGGGGGGAGAAATCTGATTATCCTCCCCGCTCTGGGCTCGGCGGAAGGGAGGAGGAGGAGGAGGAGGAGGAGGGCCTAAAGATACCAATGTGCTGAGCCAATGGCTTTTCCACTGAGCAGCTGGCTGGCATCAGGACAGGACAGGCCGCTCACAGGAAGGATACCTGGAGGACACCGGCGCCCGCCAGCTGCTCGTCGGACACCGAGGGCGACTTCCAAGAGGTGTTCATGGGATGCACTATCTACGCGGCCAGCCCTAAGGCTCTGCCTGCCGACGAGGCCAGGGGCCAGGACAGATACTACCAGCTCCCCCACTACAGCCATCCTTATGGTAACTGCAGTCAGAGGATAGCAGCCTGCAGAGCCAGGTCAGTGAACGCAACACAGGAAGTCCACATCAGGCGTAAAACTGAACCAAAGAGCATACTGCTGGTACTCACACTGGCATAGATTTGCTTTTTTTTTTTTTTTTAAGTAAATTAGATAGAAGTCTTTTTAAATTGGTGTAAAATAAGTTATGGAAATACAGGTCTAAAAGCAGGTTGTTTCTGCGTTTTCTTTTCTTTTCCTGAGAGTCATGACTGAGAAGCTCTAGAGACAGAAAACAGAGATATGAGCGGATTAAAAACACTGAAACAGAGGAACGCACTGAGAGGATATCAGTCTGTCACGTGTGTGTGTGTGTGTGTGTGTGTGTGTGTGTCACAGTTTCTTTGACTATTTCCTCACATGACTTCTGTTACCCCTGCAGTTCAAACGTCCATCAGTAGGAAGTAGAAACTAATTGTACATCTAAAGAGTTCGAAGAATTGCAGTGAGCTCTGATACGCGAGATGTTTATTTATTTATTTATTTTTTTCATTTTGATCATATTTGTCCAGGGCATTTTATTATTAATCCTTTGTTATAACATCAACAGAGCTGTTTTTATGCTAAACCATTAGGAATAATGCTACTGGGATGTGCAGACACACAATGAGTATAAGTGGTGGCCTCGCTGTTTTTAACTGAAAACAGTGAGGCTATCAGACCCAGAGGACGCCTCAAGTAAAAACAAATTCACACAGGTTTAGATGGATCAAATGAAACAATAAGAGATGAACCAGTTTTGGGGCTGAAAATCAGGAATTGGTCGTTTTTCCGCTACCTGTTTATCTTTTCAGGGTCATCAGAACCCGAGGCTCTTTCCATACTATTCATAAAACCAGGCTGTGCAATAGTTTTAAGTTCGTTTGCAATATGGCTGCTCAACACGTTACAGGTTTCTTTAGCAGTGTTGCAAAGTCACGAGTCTGTTAACACTTGCCAAATGCGCTATGTCACTGCCTTGTGGAAATGACTATGACAAAAAGACATAATGATCATGGCAGCATTTGTTGCTCTAGTGTTGGCTTTGTTGAGCTTTAACTAGGCCCTCTCAGAGGTGCCAGCATGAAGTCATAGACTCCTGTGGTTTGCACTGTGCTGCTATGAAGAGGAAAATGATTCCTCTCCTTCCAGGCTGCAGGGGATCAGTTACAAAATGACTAACTTTTGAATAATATTTCAAATTTTGTCACAATGATCTTTAACATGTATCTATTCCCCCGTGAAATTCCAATGATTCATTATTGTACCAAAATATTAGATTAAGTTGTTCATGCTTTAACTGTCCCACTCCTTGTCTGTTTTTAGTTTACTTTAATCTGTAAACCAGGGGTCAGCGACCTTTGGAAGCCTAAGAGAAATTTTTACTCGTGGTCCAGATGAGCGTAATTTTAGAGCCACAAAAGCAACTTAGCAGTTGGAAGCAAAATAGCTTTTGTTTCAGTAAAACGTATTGACAGAAAGAAAGAAAAAAAAATAAAAATTTTTTACACCATTTGTGGCTATATTTGGAAATGTTATGCCTATTTTGCATGAATACACCAAGGAAAAAAATGCTAATGCTATCATTCCTAATGTAATTACCTTTACATTTTAAAATATTGCTCAGGTATTTTGTGTATTTGGCCAAAAGTTATTAGGATTCTCAATCAAAGCTGTGGTTTTACCATTGTGCTAATGTGAAGCGTACAGGTGTCCGGCAGGGGACTGACGGTTTACGGTCTGCGTATCCTGCAGTAATTGCGTTTACAGTCAACTTCTCTGTGTACTGTCTGCTCCAGCTTCACTGTACTGTACATAGCAGCCGCGTCCATCACGTCTCATTTGACTCAAGCTATTATGTTTTTTCAGTATTTTCTGAACTGCAGTGACAAACATTTTCCAATACTGCTTCTTTTGTCGATCAGAATCTGGGATTTTCTAAAAGTCCAGCGGGATATGTTAATATTAAATATATAATCACTGCTGTATGGAGAAACAACATCCTTCCTCTGAAACTGAAACTTACTCATAACTTAATTCATGGACATAGCAATAGATATACATGGTAATATACCTGCTGAGATAATCCGGCTTATTACTTACTTTACTCACTGTATATAATATGATATGTGAAGAACGTTACAGATTAAAGATGTGCACTTTTTTTTTTTTTTCTTTTTTAAAGTTAAACTGCGGCTCGTTTTACAGTCATGGCTGTAAATATGAACAATCGGTGTTTTAAAAAAAAAATTACAGGTTTAGAAATTTATTTCCGCGGAGATCTTTTTACAGGTTGGCTGTTTTCACTGGGCGTCGGTGGGGTAAAAAATAGCCTCAGTTTAATCCCCTGCCCACACTGATAGGTAAGCTCAACCCACAGCCACAGACGGACACACTGAGGGAGCGACGCAGCTCAGCGAGGCTCGCTCGTCTTGCTAGTGGTTCTTTATTTACTGCTGGGTGACGGAGCTGCGGTTTGGGAGGCTTTTTATTCCGTGGATAAAACTTATTAAATGATATCTGGAAATGCAACCGAGACCTGAAGCAGTGTGCGGGGCTTCAAGGTGGCAACACAGAGGAGAGAGTCGCCGCACATAAAGAGCTACAGGTAGGAGACGTTTAGTCAAGTCAAGTCAGTGCGAACACGGTACGGACTTCCGGTGAGGATTTCAAAATAAAAATGGGCGCCTCTGAATTTATGTGTTGGTGGAGCAAAAAAAAAATTAAAAAAATGCAGAAATATTTTTCTTTGGTCTGCATGATTACTTACTCACTATTGGAATATTATATTCCTATATGATTGCCTATAGCATGCATTCATTAAGTTAGTATCTTTATTTTATTTTGAAGGAAAACGCTTTTTTCCCGGTTTTAATGTAGTTTTGCCAAACTACAACGGTTCTGATATTAAATAAACGCAGGACTTGTTTTGGAAAAACTCGCCATAGAAAATGTAAATAAAGTTCAGGACTAAAATACAAAACCTCACAAAACTATTGAGATTTGTTTTGAAATTTTATATATATAGTTCTTTTTATTAAAAGAAAATGCTTATGACATTTAAATCAAACTAATATTTCACTTTCTGTCTTGGGAACTTATACCTTACAGTATAACACCTTACTAAACAAAAAGATGTTTCTATTTTCCCTAAACTGTTATTTTTGTAACTTCTGTTTATCCTTAAATCCCAGCGAGCTATAAACAGTACTTATTGTGCTCCCCTTAATCTTCAGAAAGGTTAACACTTGGAGCTTTGTGCAGACTTTAACACACCTCTCCCATCAAAGGCTGTTTTGAGGCACTTGCACAATGGGAAGGTTATTTCAGGAGGCCTCAAGCAGTGCAGATGTCAGAGTCCAAAGGCTGGACCTCTTTTTCACTTTGATTGGCCTTCTTCCCGCAAAATACAACAAGAACAAATAAAGACGATGCACAAGGGGAAAGAGAAAAAAACAAAACAAAAGAGAATAATATTACCAAGAGATCCAGGGTATTTTTTACCCGAGTTGCAAAAGTGGCAGATACTCATTTCCTGCTTTGCATTTATTTTGGCTTTGTTTGTTTTGTAATCATGCCATTGTTTGTCTAAGTTCGAGAAACCCACTGCAAGCTCATCATAATAAACATTTCCCCCTGCACAGCCAGTAATAACGATCACCTGTCATGCTGCCGTTTTGTGATATCGCACATCGTCTGACAGCAAAGGTTGGCTGCACTGGCGTAGCTGCAATTTGTTTCTATGCAAATACGTCGGATTAAACTGCAGGAAAACGACAGGATGGCACTGTAAACCGATAGTGTCAGTTACTGCTGGTGGGGAAATAGGATGGTGACACAACACCTGTAACTGATTATAATCAAGGACAGACTGTTTAAAAAAAAAGAAAAAAAAGAAGTGTCCTCAGTGTTTGATGGTGGAGCCTTCGGTTGTTTTGCATAAAACAACAACAACATGGTTGCAGAAGGATTGCAGGGAAATGGGGGCAGAAAGTGTTGCTTCAACCCTCTGACTAACAGCCTCTAACAAGATTACAGCTTATTGGATTGGAGGATGTCTTGTGACAACGCAAAATGTTTCTCCCAACAGTCAAAGAAGGACACGGACAGACACATCATAGGGTTGTGGGTCGTGTCTGGGTTTTGGCTGCTCCGCTTCCTCACATGAATATTCTTTGATAAAAGCCGTGGCGTTGCAGCTCTGCCTGTTTAGGTGAACCTCCACTGACCAGTCTCAAGTCGTTGGCAGTCACTAACAGATTCGCTTTCAGCGTCGCCATGTCTTCCCATCAACTTTGACAAGTCTCCTCTTGCCACTCGTCCGTAAAAGCTGCAGGCGTGGAGGGAAAGACACAAATGCTCAGCCTGTCGATTTAGGTGTTGACGTTTGCGGTTGTTTGTTTCTCAAGTGTCATTGGATGGCATCAGAGTAAAAGAGGCTTAGTCAAATTTAAACACTTTTTAAAACCGTACATTCTTCTCCTCCAGCAGTTATTCGCTACTTTGTTTTGGTCGATTGCAGGGAATAAATAGCGAATACATTTAAGTTTATTGCTGTAATTTGATGCTGCATGAAAACCTTTGCATGTGTGGATGTTGCTGTTATTTATGTGTTTATTAGTTATTGTTTCAAGGGTTAGTGCATCTCATGTTTAAGGAGCTCATTTGAGAATATCATCAAAGGCTGCCTTTGTGGTGGTTCATTTCACCAGCCTTCGGTTTTTCTCACCTTGAGACGCATTTGCAAGAATTCCTAACAGGGAAATCGCTTGAGCTCACTTCTCTTTTCATCTTGGTGTTGAACATTTTTCAGCGCTCTCTCTACAAATCTTTAATTTGTCCTGCTCTTTTAATATGAGCTGGGGATGTTGCATGATCATAAAGTTTGTTTGTGTCTTAATCAAGCTAAGTCTCATTTCCCCCAGATAAATGTTGATTTAAATGTCTCTGTGTCCTGAAAACTTGGCAACTGAAGATACTGTGCAGGACTTTTTGTTTTGTTTCGTTGGTTCTTTTTAGGCCCAACACATTGATTTATCGGTGCACTTGTCTGGTCTCTTAAATTTCAAACGCACATTGTAGGAAACAAAGACTGGAACATGGACTAGGCAAAGCCCAGAGAAAAACACCTTCAGACTTATGAATGCACTTTAAAAGAGAACACAAAAGTCTGGCTCCCTGAGGATACGTCTTTAAATATTAAATTTGTTGTGGTTTTAAAAGTTTGTGCAGTTTTGTCTCTTGAACAGCCTCTATTAGTTAAAAAAAAGCACCCACAGATCTTTAACATGCCTGGCCTTTAGGTGATGTCACACGAACCTTAAACTTGCTGCTGTTCCGTTTCACATGTTCGGGGATCAAAGGTCACGTTTCGGTTTCTGCCGATGATTTCAAATGAAACAACCTGCGACGTTCGTGTTCGCATTTAGTCGGCCATTCGACTGCTTTTGTTTGACCAAACACGTTGGTCATCGTCACAGAAAATGTAGGGTAATTATTCCCTGCGTTGCGTGTTGCTGCAATTTGCCAATGTTCCCAGATCCGTTACGGTAAAATTTGCAATAAACTCCGTGACTAGCTTTGTTTTTTCTGCATTAGCGGCAGATGAGATCAGCTGCTTCAGTTCCACCTCCATGTAAAATATGGCTCCTCATGTTTGGCGTGTTTCAGAACATTCCCTTTTAGTGCTACGCAGTCAGCACTAAAAACCAGATTTTATCCCCCCACTGCCACCATTAACACCTCTGTGCCCCCAGGCTGCTGCCCCAATGTAAGTTCTTGTTTAAGTCCGATCATGACCAATACAGTTTAGCATTAAAAAGCATCACATTTTTGTTGTAAAGAGTTGATATCAGGACATCTTTTTACTAAACAGCACATTTTAAGTCCCCATTTTACCCTCAGATTAATCCTGAATCCTTTAAACTTAGATTAAAAGTGGAAAGACCCTGCAGTTCCCAGCCTTATCTATTACAAAAAGCTTCTTCTTTTTTTTTTAATGTCCCATTTAATCCTCCGTGATCCCACATAAGCAGTCAGCTCTACCTCCAAGCATCAGAAAGCCATTGTTGTTGGAACAGGTCAGCGGCTGACGTAAAGCTTCTGGCCAATTAGAGTTAATACGCTGGAAACTCCACACAGGTTGCCTGTTTCCATCAGCACCCGTAATTACACAGGAGCAGGTGGCAGCGACTTCCCCACAGCCCCCAGAGGACGGCACAGAGGCGACGTGTTTGCATCCATGTTAGGAAGGCGGAAAAAACAGGGATGTGAAGGAAATAATGGGCTTTAAAAAACCACAGTGATAACCATGGAGCAAGACCCTTAAAAACGTCAATATGCAGCGAGTCTGAGCGCTAAATTTAATGTTCAGAACATACAATGCTAGGGAAGAACATCCACACACTTTCTGATATGTCAACTGATTGTAATGGTCCTATAAATGAAATTCTGATTGATCCAGTTGATAAGTTTAGACGTTTTGATGTTGCCAGCGTCATAGTTAGAGAAACGAGGATCACCTGAGTGGAACTGGTGTGTGTATCGGCTGCTTGAAGATGCAGTAAAAAAAGATTTTCAGCACATTGGACGTCACATGCAGTTTGGTTAAATCCGTAATTAGCAGGTCAGAGGAGTGTAGTTCTTATCTAAATCTGCCGGGAGCTCTCTGGGTGATTTGGCAAGAAGAGGACTGGAGAGGAAGGGTGTCGAAGACGCCTGCAGCCACTGGGAAGGAGCTTAACGCTGCAGAGAGTTCGCCGGGTCCTTCAGTGGTCAGAGTTTATGGTAGAGTGGCAACAAAAAAGCTTAGATTTAATCTTAATCTTGCCCGGAGTTTATCTAAAGAGATGCGGGAGACTCCGAGGGGAGCGTTCTGTGGTCTGATGATGAGACAAAATGATTTTCCAAAATGACGTGCGACATTTTGAGAAATCACCAGAAACACACCTTGGACAAAAAACAAACATCTAAATCAGCAATCAGTGATGTTAGCGAAGTAAACGTATCAGTTTTGAGAGTTTTGTGGTAACTTCATTGGCATGATAGCCGTGTTTTTTGGTTTGTTCATAAAAATTGCAGTATGGTTGTCAAGTTGTCAGCTTGTTATATAATGATATACTGATGACAGGTTTCTCATATGATGACGTTGTCAGGATAGTTAGCAGTTCTCTACATGTATGAAATTTATTTCAGGTAAACACATCTTGTTACATCACAAATTTTTAGTTTGTGATGTAACAAGTTTTTACTCCTTTTTATTGTAAGTTGTACGTTTAAAGAGAGCTCCGTGCGAAGTTTCTAAACCAGAGGTATTGTTTTATAATATAACTCTGATTTAAACTTTGACACAATTTTATCCCTGACAAAAAATAAAGTGATGCTGTTTGTTCACTGATGTTCTCTAATGTCATAGACGTTCATAAAGCAGCAGTATTGATATTGTGATTAAATTTTACAAACGTCGGCTCAATTTCCTAATTAGATTTTGAGAGTTCACTTAGCTGGGAGTACGTATGCGCACCACACTTTTCAGAGGTTTATTTTTATAAATAATAATAATAATAAAGGTATTTCCTACCACTTCATAAGTACACATTGCATTGTGTTGAACTGTCACATAACATTTTATGGAGTACCCTGAGGTTTCTGGTTTTAATGTGAAAAATTGTGGGAAAAGTTTACATATCTCAATTTTTGCTAGGAACCATCGTCCAACGTAAGTGGAAAATATTTGGCTGAAAGAAACGACCTCAAATTAAAGTGCTTTAACATGTAAATCTTCACTGTCGTGTTGAACTATTCGATATCAAGTTACTGACGGCTGGCCTCAGCGCTAAAACGTTTCAGTTGAAGTGCGGCGGCCAGGTGGGAGCGCCAGCAGGTGTCGACTTGAAAAATCCTGGACGGCCTCACTGCAGACGGAGACTTGGAGACAAAACCAGCTCCTGGCGTCTGTTTTGAACTGTGTGCAAATCAGCGTCAGCGAGGCCTTGAACTGACCTGAGCAACAAAATCCATCACACCGAACACAAAGATGGAGAAAAAAACAAAACAGCTTTATTTCAAACCCAAACCCTCCTCCTTTTAGCTTCAGGTGATTATTAGCAACTGACTCATAAGTAACTTTAGCTTTAAAATAATTTTAAATAAAAAAACACATCCATTGGAGATTTTTCTTGTGATGCCGTTATGTTTTGTAACACGCTGAGGTTGCACTTGGTGACGTCTAAAGTGTGTGTTTTTCAAGCGCCGGGGGGAGGGAGGGGGCATCAGGTCAGCCATCTGCACAGTCTCTAACTAAGGTGCTCTACTTTTTCTGCATGAGACATCTGGGCGCGAGTACACACTGACCTATTTACCAAAAGCACCAGAACACAATTTTATTCTGCCAAGTAGGCATTTTTCGACTCTCCTTTTTTTAAAATGCACTACAACACAAGTCGAATCCAACTGGAAACGTTGCATCACTGCGATAAGACAGAGTCCGCTTGTTTTGACCCAGAAACCGTTCGGGGAAGCTCTCTCTCTCTCTTTCTCTCTCTCTCTTTCTCTCTCGCTGTTTGAAGCCAAACGTGGGGATCGAGGGGGGAGATGTGCCTGCTATTAACACTGAGTTGTGTGTTTGTGTGTCCAGGGCCAGGAGCATGACCGAGCAGCAGGAGCAGGGCGAAGTAACAGGCCTCCTCTCCACACACGACCTGGACCCCTCCAAAGACGACGACACACACGGCCACTTCAGGCAAATGTCACGCAGCTCTTTGCAACTTTCACTGCTTTGACTTGTTTTTGTTTTGGGGGGGGGTTTCCCTCCCTCTCCCTACACTAACCACCTGCTTCCTGTGGGATGATCGTGGGTTCCAGCCCTGCGAGATTTATTTTCACAGCCTCATTTTGTTCTGTATTTGATGTAAAACAATGGTCAAGCTCACACACACATTCTCACACAGAGATTTACAAGGGGTTTGTTTGTGTTCCCCTTCGAGGCCTCGCAAAAGACACTCTGTGTCTGTTTTGATAGCAATAAGTTATAATGACAGAAATATAAAGTGTCTTAATCTGTTGCGACGTTTTGCAACTGGCCGACAAACAAAATGTTTGTCTGTTACGTAAGGAGGAGTGGAGGCGGGAGGGGATTAATGCCGGGGAATCTGTGCTGGGATGAGGTTTGGCTCTGAAGCGCAGTGTGTTGGTAAACTCTGTGAATGAGAGGGAGTTTAACACTCCATGCACACGTCAGGTCCCATCTTGTAGGACTCAGTGAGCAGAGCGCACCTCCTCTCTCATTTCTTCTATGTTTTGAGTAGAAGTTTGTCGCATTAAACAGAAACTGGCCTGCTATGTTTGTTTTTTTATGTTTGTCGCCGTACATGATACCGGGTCAAACGTTCGCAGAGCTTACAGAATATTTTCTGAAATTTTCAGATTTCTTTTCAGAGTTTACATGGTACTCTTCCATCGATCCACAGACACTGAACTGCACACAAAGGCACTTGTTTACTGGGTCTTCAGGGAGCTACAGATGACTTTTTGCCATAAATTACATGGAACTGATTGGGACTGGGCGATATATGATGAGGTGACTCGTCATCAGCTCCTCACTGGAGAAATGGACAGTTTTCCTGTAATGTTAGTTTGTTTCTCTGCCGTTGGCACAGTTGCAGCACACCAGCAGTCTCGAGCTTGAACAGCAGTGTGAGGTGTGAACACCTTGTACATGAGCATGATTGACAGCGCTAAGACCCTCCTCCTGGCTCTGATTGGTTGTTTTTTGAGCGTTGCATTTCTGCAAATACCAGTAGGGCCACTGAGAGAAGTATGTTTTTTTTCTTTCTTCCCCAAATTATCTCTCATATTCTACTGTAACTCGTAAAGCACCGTCATAGGGCTGTATGTAAGCAGTCAGGAACTCAAACCAATTTTTTTTAATAATCCCAGAGACTTTGGCTTAGGTGTTCACATTCTAATTGTGGATTTAGTTTGGGTTTCTTTCATACCGAAACTGGTAATGAGCATGAGTAATAGTGTTTTTGGGGGGTTTTTTACTACAAAGTAACAAACTTTAAAACTTTGAGTTTCAATCCAGACAGTAAAGACATATCCTCTAAAGGCCCAGAGTTCAAAACTTCAACGTTTACAGCCAAATGTTTTATTTCTGCTCTCTAAATGTTTAACATTTCACCCCCTTTCTCTCTCTCTCTCTCTCTCTCTCTCTCTCAATCCTATTTCCTCCTGTACTGACTGTCTGCCGCCGCTGTTCCGGCCACCAGTGGGAGGTGTTCACTTTCTAATTTTGGATTTAATTTGGGATTCTTTGAGCTTGTAATTAGCTTCACCATTCTGCCTCACAGCCAAGGGCACAGTGATCCTTGAACGAAAAGCGCGCGCGTGAGCACTGCAAACACACTTGCAGCACGCGACACGTCGCTTTGTTCTCCGGGGAACGACTGCTGAGTCGCGTCTTAGCTTCTATTTTCAAAACCTCCTGCTTTGCAGAAGAAGAAAAAAACGACAGAGATTAAAGAGAGCTGTTGTGTGAGCCCAGTATCATATCTTTAGGATTAAATTCATACTGTAAATTCACAATCCTCAAAGGATGTTAAAAAACACAAACACTCTGAAGACGTTCTTATTTTACTGTTTGTTTTTTTGTGGTTTTTGTGTTTTTTTTTTTTTTTTTGCATATCTGCATCATGACCTCATTTCAGCTGGAACAAAAAACTCCTACAGCTCCGCACCGTCAGCGTTCAGTCACCTGTACGGGCCGCTGATGAAAAGCTGGATCTCGCGATAAAAAGGAAGAGACAGATGGAGTCGAGAAAGCCGGTTGGTCCCCGCGGAGCCGCCGGTGGTTTTCAATAATCACGCTCTCCTCTCCACCTGGGAGTGCAGAGCCGCCGTGCCGCCTATTTATAGGAGGAAGCTGGCGAGCGGGAAGAGCAACACACATGCGCTATTGTTCATGACACGGTCACAAGATGAAGAGTTGTGTTTTCCAGGAAGGGAGATTTTTTTTTTTTTTCCCCAATTCTTTTTCTGGGTCAAGCCATGTAAAGTAATTAAATGTTGAGGAGGTTAAGGGGAGGATAGTTTTTAATTCCTTTCGTGACCTGACTAACTCCAATGTTAGTTTGATTTGATTACTTTAAGCCCGTGTTGGCGTTTGAACAGAATAAGTCTGAACCGTCTGGTCCAAAGATGCTCTAACACCATTTAAATGTAACGTAAAGTGTACAGAATTCAACACTGTCAAGCTCTGTGTTAAACCTCCTGAGAACTCCCACAGTCCTCTTTTTAGCAATGACAAGTTAATTTAGTTATTTCCTGTGTGACACACAGTCACACGCATCACTGTGGAGGAACTTGTTCAAAATGTTGCTTCGGTTCGTTGCGGTTCTCCTGCGGTCGCGCAGCAGCCTCTCAGGCAGGCCAGCCGGAACTTCAGCTCTCACACAGACTCACATTTTGAATCTACAACGCTTCGGCATACAGAGGACTTCACGGGGGACGAGTGTAACTACGAAGCAAGTCCGAATCATCACCACTCCACCACCGTGCTTGGCAAAAGCCGTCATGCTGCTCACCAGTCCAAGAGACGTTATTCTAGAAGTCCTGTGCTGCAAACCTTAAACATGGCGGAATATTCTTTGTAGAGAAAGGGCGTTTCTCCTCGCAGGCCTTAACAAGACGTACTTCTTGAGTGTCTTTCCTATTCCTCTTTAAGCTCTTGGGTTTGTTTCTCTGAGCATTGCACAATCTGACCTCTGCTCCTGATCTCTACTCCTGGTAGAAAATGTTTTTCCACTTGTGAGTAACTTTTCTGGCATTAGAATGATGGGAAGTTGTTTGGACGTGGTCAGTCCGCTTCAGTGATGCTCCAGTCTGTTTGCCTAGAAAGTCCGGTTTGTTTGAGGAGATGTGAATGCTCAATCGAACTCTGGTCCCCCCATAAACCTGGGTCTCTGTTTGGTTGAAGTGAACTCTGGTGCGGTTTGAATGCGAAAACAAGGCAGACTGGAGACCGCTCCAAAAGCAGGAAGCGGACTCCAGTGAAGGGTATTCTGGGTAAATACAACCCAAACAAACGCTCGTGTCTAGTACTAGTGGGAGAAATAGTTCCTTTAACAAAGAGAAATCCTACAACCGCTAAAATCTGACGCAACTCCATTTTTGCTTACATTTTGTGAAGAAGGAAGTTGCGCTCATGTCTTTTTCAGAAATTTTTTTGTTGTTTCCCTCCGTTGTTCTTGTTGCAGCGCCCCCACAGGCGAGGAGGGGAACACGTTTTTCAGTTAGTTTGGATCGTGTGGAAGTGAACCGCTCCAGCTGAAAATGGAGCAAATGTTGCAATTTTGGTCCCCAATCAAAAGGAGTCTGCCTGATGAGGTGTGAAAACACCCTCAGATTATACCTGACATCTTTCTGTGTCGTCACTGTTTGCCAGAACGCATTGCTTTGAATGACGTGCATATTTTAATGCACGTTGCATTTTGCTGCACGCTTTTTGAAAGCAATCAGCCCCCACCCTCCTGCACCCAGCCAGAGTTTTCACCGTGACAAAGAGCTGCATGGAAAGAAACATCAGAGTCAGATACAGTTGTTTCAGGTCAGAGGTCATCCTATCCTGTTACAGAGCAGGGTGTCAGAGCAAGGACACTGACAGAGCTGCTGCAAAGAGAGGACGACGAGGCTTTGCATAATGGCAGCTGGCACATCAGAAACACTGTTCCAGATGAAGACAGACGGGCTGCTGTTTCATAAGAACATTTCCTAAAGAATCACAAGACATATATTTAGATTTCAGAATAGTATGTGTTTTTTTCACAAGTAATTAACATCTATATCACAGTTTAGAGCTTGCAAGGCATTAGCCATGGATGTGAGCTACCCAGGAACTTTACTTTCCCCTCATACCTTTCTTACAATTTTTAGTTGTAATAAATAATACCAATATTAACACTGACAACGAGAATATCCATTCTTTATAGTAGCAAACAGCAACATTCATTATATACAGGGCCGGCCCAGGACATGTGCGAGGTAAGTGGCTGCTTAGGGCCCCCACGCCACCAGGGGGCCACCAAGAGCAATAAACTAGAATGATAGAAAGTCATCTTTAGGAAAGAAAGGTGGTGATTTTTTTATTTTTTTTATTTTAATTTTTTTGGCAAAAAATGACTTTGGTCATTATTTTAAGAAGGAGACAACATGATATATTGCTTCTAATTCGATCCTGTGAGTTATGAGTTCAGTTCCAGCACCTTCCGTCGCCACGTGTTGTCGCGCCCCTGGACAAGGCGCTTGACCCCAGCTGGTCCTGCGTGTCAGTGTATGACTGCGTGTGTCTGCGAGTCCAGCCGGATGGTTGTGATTGTAGCGTGAAAGCGCTTCGAGTGGTTGACATTTCTGAAGAGCTCTACCGAGGTTTCTGTCCGTTTTCTATAAATAGAGTCTCAGAGTTTCAGCGTGTACTCGTTCAACGGGTCAGTGGTTCCTGCTGTGCTGGTTCGCCTCTCATGGGGGCAGATCGCTTTTTTTATTTGCAGTAAGCAGCATCGCTGTTTTAAAAGGTTAAAGATGGTGTAGAGTGCTGTATGCTTCTTTCATTCTTTCTCTGTCTTTTTTTTCAATTTCTCTCTTTACTTCATTTTTTTCTATATGTCTTTTTCTCTTTCTTTGTTTCTTTCTTTTCATAAAAGTTTGAGAAAAGTACATGATGTCTTAGTCAGGAGACCTTCTGTCAAAGGTTTGACCCAAAAATCTGATCTTATCAGATAAATGGTCATTTCAGGGAGCAATTGAGAGAGTTTTTACATTTTGTGTGAACACTGTTTCCAGTCTAGACATGCCCAGGTGTAGCGAGAAGCGTTCCTGACCGGCTGCTAATACGATGTGTTTTCACTGAGGAATGATGGCTGCAGTGTGGACTTTCACTTTCAGCTTTCCAGTGGAACCAGCAGCAGCTTGACTGACTCCATCGGAGCGCCTGCCGGGCCGCAATGTTATCAGTGCCTCCTCCTGTGGCGGTGCTTTCATATCAGCGCTGCGTTACACTCCCTGGGCTCGCTGTCAGTCACCCGACACTTTCAGTGAGATACCGGATGAAAGACGAAGTGTGTTTCTTTCTCTCTCTCCCTCTATCTAAATGCCTCGCCGCATTGAGCCTTCCCTTGGTCCGCACCGGCTGCCGCCTTCTCCCAGAACACCTGAACGGAGCAGTTCAGTGACATTTTCCTCCCAGGATTGATTGTGCTGGGTTTTTATCTGCTGAGTTGTTGTTCCTGCCTCGGAAGCAGATTTATGAGCATCATGCTGGGACATCTGCTCCTCCGGAGGCGAGTTTGAAGTGAAACTCTTGCTATTAAAAGAGCAACACAGATAATCGCCTGACGTGGCCGCTGCTCACACTTCAGCCGCTCGGTATATCTGTCTAATGCCAACTCTGGCTTCAGATACAATGAACCTTCCTACATGTAATACAATATGTACATCTTGAGTGTTTTTACCTCTTTTAGCTCAAATTTTCCATCCAATTTGCAGAAATATCTTCACAATCTGTTATTTTAGCTTACCTTGCCCACATATAGAATAAGAGTGTGAATTTGGTTCATGTATTATTAATATCATATATTGTTTGCGTTTTTCTTTTTTGCTACACCACAGGTTTCAGCTGATTGAAGACCTTTCCTATGAAGATGTGAAGAAATGCTACAGGGGATCGGTGAGTTTGTCCTGCTTTTCGTCTCTCGTCTGAAACTCGGCTAGTTTGGTTTTGCTTTAAACAAACATGTAGTAAAAACAGCTAATAAAAGTGTAATGAAGCTTCAGTAGTGTTAGGCAGTGAAATGTGAACATATTGCTCACGTCTTGAAATATCAGAAAAATGTTTCCAAATCCAGAGTATTGACCCTCCTTACAGGTTTTTTCTGTTTTCATGTCAGATCACCATATAAAGTGGAATTTCAGATAAAAACGACCTTTTTTTAAATTATTGTTTCATCCATTAAGGTAAAAGCTTTCCACCATTGCATGGCCCCATGTGAAAAAATAATTGTCCCTCGTGTTAAATCATGAAATAGCTGTGATGAGCCACAGTTTTTGGAAAGCTGTGTACATTTTCACCAGCCTACCTCAGGTCTGATGATCACATAACCTTCAAATGTCAGAAATAACACCTTTTATAGAACACCTTTTTTTTATATATATTACTATATTCTAAATGTGTTATTTTTGGCTCTCTTGTACAAGCACTTTGAATTGTCTTTGGCTGAAAGGTGCTATATAAATAAAGTTGCCTTGCCTTATAGCGTAAAGTAGGAGAAGAAAATCTCAAAAAGCAACACATCATCTAACCAAAAACAGTAGGGAACAAAAAGGAATTGAAGTCTGAAAAGGGTTCCAAATCCATTTCTAACGCTTTGGGAATCCTGCACACTGCAGTGTAGGACACATGTGTCAAACTCAAGGCCCGGGGGCCAAATCCGGCCCACCATAGCTTTTTATGGACTTGAATCCAATTCATATACCATAAAGAAGATGCGCCTCCAAGATGGCCAAACTAAAACGTTTCTGCAAAGAAGAGCGGCCATTAGATGATCACTTTTCACATGGCTTCAGGTCGGTTTGAGGAAATCATCATTTGAAAACTGCAGAGAAGTTATTTTAGTCTGATTACTTAGTTTGAGGATCTGAGACATTTAAGTATAACAAAAAAAAGGAGCAAAAACAGAAGAAATCTGCAAGGAGGGGCAAATACTTTGGTCATTTAATTCAAAAGAAAAAACATCACAAACTGCTTCTCTCCTCCTGCATACTCTTTTTGTCATTTAGCAAAACAATACACGTTGGAAACGAATCTAATTTCCACTCTGAATGAGTCAGCATATTCCTCCAGACCAACGTTAACCGAGGGTTTCCCCCTCCACAGCATCCTAGCCCTCTGCAAGCGCCGCTCTGAGGACAGGAGCTACCTCTTGCCGCGTGCTATAAATAGTGAAAAGAGAGCCAGGAGCGATGCAGAACGACAGAGCGAAACAGTGATAGATGAGATGCAGAGCAGGAAAGTTGTAGCAGAGACTCTGAAGGTTGTAGGTGAGTTGTAGCAGTGAGGTGAGGGGAGATGACGGAGAGATGTAATGATTTTTTTTTTTTTTAAGGGAGGAAGAAATGGGCGACTTGGATGTTCTTGGCGTTAGAGAAACTGACAGCAGCAAGGAGAAGGGAGGGAAAGAAAGGAGTCGAAAGTACCTGTGTGTTTTCCAGCTGAAGGACAGAGTGAGTGTATGTGTGTGAAGGAAAGAGGAGAGGGAGGGAGCAGCAGCAGAGTCACTGAAGGTGTATTTGAGACAGAAAAAGGCAGCCTTGTAGTTGAGAAAGAGCTCAGAGGCGACAAAATGAGGTGTAGCTGCTGCTAGTCTGTAGTGTAGGTGTGTGTGTGTTTGTTTTAGCTGCACTTAGAGGCAGACGCATGTTGAGTAGACGGTAACCTCAGCCCAACACTGACCGGCGACGGGGGGGGAACAGTGTGTGTCTTGCAGCGGTTTGCTCCAGGCCTTGGATGTGCGAGAGTGTGTGTGTGAGTACGGTGCCAACGTGCTGAGCCTGGTGCAGAGCTCTCGTCCTCTGTGGGAGAGGGTGGTGTCTGCGCCGAGCGGAGCCGGAGGGGCCGGAGGCGGCAGCGGCGGTGAAGGTGGAGGGGTCGGCGGGGCTGGCGCTGTGCGGGCAGGCCGGTCCGCCAAGGAGCTGCTCATGACTCTGCCCTGTCCCTCTGCACAGACTGTCAGCAAGTACAACTCGCAGTACCACAAACTGTTCCCATGCGTGCCCAAGGATGAGATCCTCATGAAAGGTACCGTCACCGTGTCAGATTTTACACTGTGCGCATGAGCTGCTTATGGTGGGACAGCATGTACTCACGATGTGAGGAAATCAGGACTGTGTGGGCGTGTGTGAGTTGTGTCATTTTGTGGTGATGTCATCAGCTGAAAAAAATCAATTTGTGTCTAAAGTTTGAGAAACAAGGTAACTAAAAATGTGGCTATTTTAGGTGAAGTTTGCCTGTAGCAATAAGCGATCAATCAGTGAATCAATTAGTCGCATGATAAGTTAAAATGAGCTTGAGGATTCATATTCTGATTATTAATATTTTTTTGAAGGGCAATTTTGTTTACAGAGACAGTAATACATCTCATTAATGTTTTTTGTTGTGTTTATTATTTGTTTTGTTTTATTTTGGATATTTAAAATATCCTCCAGCTCCAGTATTAAGACTTCTTTACAAAATTAAAATGTATTAGTCTTTGAGAGAGCAAACATGCATTACTATGCCATCATCAATATATGACTTTAAAATGGTCTTCAATATTATTATTTATCAAAGTAATTACTGGGGCAGAGATTTGGGGCCAATTCCCAACCTTCTGACGTTCTGACACACTCTGCGAAAAACCCAAAATCTTACCAAATATTTTTGTCTAGTTTCTAGTAAAAATATCCTTCTACACTTGAAATAAGACAAAACTAACGTACAAGTAACTTTTCAGCAAGATAGGGGAGCTTGTTTTTAGTTCACTATAACACTAGAAAAATATCTTATTAGTGAAATAATCTGCCAGTGGACTTTTTAAAAATATCAACATTAAGAAAGTATTTACTTAAAACAAGCTATTATATGTTGCAGAAAAGTTATTTGTAAGTTAGTTTTGTCTTATTTCAAGGGTACTAAGATATTTACACAAGAAACTAGACCAAAAATGCTTGAGATTTTGTGTTTTTGCAGTGCAGAGTTTAGCTTTTAACAAACTTTTCTGACTTAATAAAATGTTGACAGTAGTATAGAGTAAAACAGATCAGTTTAGCTGTAATGGATTCAGCTTTCTTCTTCTTTTTTTAAATCTTCCTGTTTGTCAGCTGAACATGCCTCCATAGAAAACACTGCACTTCTTCTTGATGCTGCAAATGCATAACTCTGTCACGACTCCTACACTGAACAGTGTTGTTCTTAGAGCATGATGTGTTCACTGATCTGAGAAAAGTTTGGATTTTTACCTTCAGATTAACTAACGGAACCAATCTGCGCTGCACGTCTGCCTGTTTGGAGCAAAAAGATTATTGTTGAGGGCTTTCCTTTTTTTTTTCAAGAAAAAAGACTGCGACCCTCTGAAGGTCAGCAGATTGACCTCTCTGTCTGCAGTTTTATTTAGGCATGCTATTGCAGAACTTACCTGTTTTAGGACTTTTTGTTTTTAAACTCTAGGTTCATTTCTACTCTTAAGTTTAGAAGAAATCTATAATTTAAAGAACTACAATAGTTCAAATTTTGTTATTGTACATGATTTTAAAATGCTGTAGCTTCTAGTGTTTTATTTTTGTGATTTTGACTGTAAACACATTTATTCTGCATAAATAAATACATTAGTTGCAACTCATTAATCCTTTTTTTAAAATTTTATTTCATACGTTTCTGCATAAAAGCATTTTTTATACTTGGCTAACTTCCACGCCCCCAAGTGGAGAAACTCTGTATTGCATCAGTCATCTTTTAAATTGCATGGGAGTATCTGGAAAGTTCAGTAAAATACATCGTTAGAAAAACATCCTCCAGGCTTTGGAGAATATTTTTTGCTTCATTCTGGAAATTCCAAACCAGCATCTGATCCTAATTTGGAAGCATGTAAAGTATAAAACAAACCCCAGCATTCAGTGAACTTCTGTTTTGCTTATTTTATTTCCTGATCATTGCTTGAGGTTTTCCCCTGTGTGATGTTAAACTACAGGACATTGGATGCATGTTAATTCTTTATCTGTTCTTTATCTGTTGTTAAGTATTTCTTTGCTTCTTCTTTTGTCAGTGTACTCCTGTGCTCTTCTTAGAGACATCCTCCTGCAGGGCCGCCTCTACATCTCCAGAAACTGGTTGTGTTTCTATGCCAACCTCTTCGGCAAGGACATCAAGGTGGGAGGCAGCTTAATAAACTCACAGTGACTGGTTGAAACTTGATCCGGGCGACTTTTAAAGTCACAGCCTGGCAAAGCTGATTGTGCAGCTTTACAAATGATTTCGCTGAAAGTCAGTCAGGATTAGGAGCAAACTGGAAGTTCCTCTGTCTTTATTCTTCATGTTTTTAACCTTTAACTTTACTCTGCTCTGAAATGTTTCACTTTGATGTTGGGCCTTTCCAGCTCTTCCTTTACTTCCTTGAAACTCCAGAGGTTTCAGTGACAGTAAGCCACTTATTGAAGCCGCATTCCTCACATTCTGACTCAATAATGCAGGTTTTGTGTCCCTGCTGGTTTTCTGCAGGGCCCATCTCTTTGCTCTTTTATCACGGAGGGGTTTTTTTTTTTTTTTTACTCTCCTGCATTCTCACACTGGCGGCTTAGAGGTCGAATCCAAGGTTTGTGTTTTCCTGAAAAGTTCTTTGTGGTTCCGCTCAGGTGGCCATCCCTGTCGTTACTGTGCGACTTGTGAAGAAGCATAAGACGGCCGGCCTGGTGCCCAACGGCTTGGCCATCACAACGGACACCAACCAGAAGGTAGACGCTTCAGCCAGAGAGACAATAAAATGAGAGAGTGTGGATGTAGTTTTTTTGTTTTGCTCATGAATTTTTATGGAAACAGGAAGAAACTCAGCATATTAATGTGCAGCAGGTTATTGTATTGAGACAGTAAAAAACGAACAACTTAAAGTTAGCCTAATTTAAGGTTAGCCGGTTGTTTTTTCCTGCTAGCTTCTTATAACATCAACTTGTTTTCTGTAGGGGATCATAAAAAATATTTGGATATAAATCATTTTTTTATGTTAAAAGGCTGAAAAGTTTGGGAACCACTGCAATAACCAACAAAGAAGAGGTGAAAGACTTCAGCTGAAATCACTAATAATGACCTTAAGTGCACTAAATAGGCAAAACATTATGTCCACTAGCAGGTGATGGGGATAACGCTGATTATCATCTTGTCATGACACGACAGTGGGTGGAATAATAGCTAATAAAACTCCTGTTATTCTCTTTTATCTCCTCAGTATGTTTTTGTCTCCCTGCTATCAAGAGACAGTGTGTATGATGTCCTCCGCAGGATCTGCACACACTTACAGGTCCGTGAGCACACACACACACACACCCCCACACACACACACACTTATTCATTAAGTCCATGCCCCATGTGGCAGCGTGTCAGATAAAGAGGCGTCTGTGTTTTTCCCCCTGCAGGTCAATGGGAAGAGCCTGAGTTTAAAGCAGTTCATGGAAGAGCCGGCCTTATCGCTGGTGAGTGAAAGTCTTTCACAAAACGCCGCAAAGTCTTCCAAATTCATCCATCAAAGGCGACGTCGATGAGTTTTATGAAGCGCGGATCGATCAGAAGCTAAGGGCTGACTTCGCTCAGACAAGATCGATCGATTGTTCTGCCGCAGCTGCAGCCGTGCGGTGAATTATTCCCCGGGTCGACTCGATGCTATCAGGAGCTTTCTGAGGTCACCTTGTGTTGCTGTGCTCTGTTAGCTTCCTGGCTTGTCCTTGAACTTCTCCATAACAAAAGTGAGCATATTCAATTGAAAAGACTATTTTGATTTTTGTTTTTCAAACAGGTTTTCTAAAAACAAAGAAAACAAGTAGCTAGTAGGACCTGAGAAAAGATGTGCTTACATGACCCAGAACAAAATCATGAGCTTATCATTACTTTTCTGTTTGAAAATGAGAAGGAAGACTTATTTAATCTACCTTTTATCTCAATTTAATGAAACGTATAACTTACCGACTCAGAAATTATCAGAAATGTTGTGGTGTCCATAACCCTGTTGAATTTACTATGTAATAAATAACATCACAAAAAAACAAACTGATTCCAAACTGACTCATAACAGGACAAGAAAATTAATAATAATAATAATAATAATAATAATAATAATAATAATAATAATAATAACCGGACATACAGGATCAGATTAATCGCCAACTTTTTGCCAATGTATACACATCATATAATATAGTTTAAATTATAAAACAAGCAAATAAAATAAAAATAAAAAACCTGATAATAGTTTTGTGGCACTTGGGGAACTCCTGATCCAAATGATGATTTATTTTATTCAAAAATTAATTGAAAAGAATGTTGCCAGGAATTTCTTTGTGGTTTAAATGAAAAATATTAAAATATTTAACAACCGTGTTATACTTTCAACTTCATATCAGGCTAAAACCATGAATGTTCATGAACTGGTCTGCTGAGTACTGGACAGCCTGGTCTTTCTGCTGTGCTGCAGGATGAGTTCCCGGCTCCGGATGAGTTCCCAGTGGTCGACGAGTTCCCGTCGGTGTTAAAATGGAGACGGAAACCGTCTGTGGTGTCCGTGTCCTCGTCCCTTCCTGACCTGCTGGGTAGCTCCACCAGCGGCCTGGGACCAGCAGACACACCCTTCAAGACGGAGCCGCCACTGGAAGGTGACACACACACACACATATTCAGTCTCTGATGTTTTGTGCACATATTTAGTCGGTGCTATTAAATATTACGACACACAGCTTCCTCCAGAAAATATTTTCCAGGTGACATTGCTTTTCTATAAGTTGAATGAAAAAGGTGGAGCGAAAAAAACCCCAACAAAACAAAACAAAAACAAAAAACCCCTTTGCTAAATTTGGACAGGAACCATCATGGGACACAAAATAGGATTCCCATTTTTGTGTGAATGTGAGAGCAAATGAATGATCTCCGTTTGGATTTTTTCTCTTACGCAATGAGATGAAGATTATATCACGTGGTGGCTTGTATTAAAAAGCTTTGTGCCCGTTCGGATTAAATTGAGATTATCACAACAAAACGTCTGCCATGAACTATGTCCTGCCCCTCTGGAAAATTCTGGATGGATGAAAGTTTTGGTGCTCTGGGCAGCATGTTGAGTATTTCACAGACCTGTGCATATTATTGAAATTAACCAGCAGGTCAGACTAGACCTTCCTTTAATCTTTTTTCCTCAACAATTTCACTTCAAATCCAAAATGGCTACAAAATAAGCACAAAACATACTGGGTGGTAAACTGCACTGATGATCCCTTTGATTCAGTTTTCATAGCAGTGCACATATAATGAGCATCTTGCTGCTGTCACAATGAAAAGTGTTTACACATTGTCAGAAAAAACATCAGAGTTAGCAGGTTGACAGAAATAAATGAGGATTTTAGCACCAGCAAAGATGCTTCTTCATAAATCTTATTTACTAAAAACGTTGGGTAAAAAAAAAGACCAACCAAAAAAAGCTAAAAGTTTCAGGTCTTCTCAGATATTTTCCTTCCTGTTTCTGAACGATGTGACATTCAAACACGGTTCATCTGCTCTAAATGTAACTTCAAGGCCTGAAACTTCTTTTATCGTACACTTATCATCCACTTTACTAATCAAAAGTCAAAAGAAGAACTACTAATGAACAGCACTTCAGAAGATGAGAGCAGGTTCTGCCTGCTTGAACTCAAAAGCTTAAGAAGTGAGGAATAGTTTAATACTGTTACTATTACTATATGACGCTGTGTTTTAACTAAACTTTTTAATCTGCTATTACTCCTAACCCCTTGTATGTATGAATTATGATGACCACACTGTGCATGTTTCTACCTGTTTGGATCATCTTTGATTAACAAAATAATAATTAAGCAAGGGTGCTGCAGAGTTTTTCCTATGTTCACTCATGTGGACAACATGCATTTAAATGCTCCAGTATGTATGAGACATAAATTAATACTATAATTGAGGACCAAAGCATAAAAAATATGAGCAGCCGCATATTTCCATTTGTAATAATGTTCAGCAAACCAAGAAAAAAGTCTTATGTTTTTAACTTTTGTTTTTGCTGAACTGTGTTTCACTTCTCTTTGCTATCTGCTGACCTTTTTGTAATGCAAAGCATCATAAAATAAAAAGGAACTAATATTATCTTAGAAAATGCAACCAGTTTGGATAGAAATGTTTTGGTGAAAAACAACAGAAAGTTACAGTTTTATAGTGAAAATTAGTTTATTCATACTACAGAAACAGTTGAAGTATTAAAAAAAGAAGAAAAAAACAACTTAGTCACAAGTAACAGTCAAAACATCAGGGAAAATATGGAGGATGAGGCACAATGTCCACTTTAGTGAACACACAGTTCTTTGCCATTTCCTCTCAGCATAAAGTCAAAAATGTTAACGATTAGTCCTTAGTTGATCCATGAAGTTACCGACATTTACTTTTCCTAAAGCCTGGCAAAGCCATCTATCTGCAGGTGCTCTGCATTTCTGGCTGCATCTTTTTTTCTGATGTTGCCAGTAGGTGGCAGTATATGGAGTTCACCCACTAAAGTCCAGTTATTATAAGATGATGAGCAGCAGCTGCTGACTATCCAGGAAACAGCTTGATAGTGAAGAATTAATGACAGTTTTGCCACAAAACAGAGTTTTTCTGACAGTCACAGATTTTAAATCTTTTTCCTTTGACAGTTTTTAACCCAGTAAGGATTTAATCTGAGCACATATTTACTCAGGTTTTCACAAAAAGTCAAAGCTAAGAAGTGGAATATGTAGCACAGTCGAGTAATGTTAATGGTGTGGTGTTATGATGTGTGTGTGTTTCAGAGAGAGGTCTGCAGACAGACAGAGGACTTTTATCAGAGCCGCTGGCCGAGTTGGGTCAGATGGAGTACCAGCTGCTCAAGTTCTTCACCCTGCTGTGAGTGGATGAAGGGGCACACACCATCTTCACTTTCTCCAACAGCTGACTCCCAGCTCCACACACACACACACACACACCCACACACTCTGGGCTTTAATGTGCTGATATAAATAGGAGGTGATTCAGTCACAGGAGATCAGAGCTGCTGAAATACTCAGTCCACAGAGAAACTCCCTCCGACGAAACGTTGCTCACCACAGTATCTCACATTATGTCACAGAGCGGCGTGTGCTTCGTCTTCATCTATTATTAATTATTATCATCATTATTGGTTTTATTAGCAAGCTTAACCTGCTGTGAGTGAAGAAATTGAGCTCAACCTTATTCACTCATAAAACACACACCTAAAGCACATATCATATCATGAACAATAGTTGTAATCAGTACAGTTTTATGCAGCTGATTTAGATAAAACATAAAATTAAAGGTGCTATAGATTATGGAGGACTATTGCAAAATTGGGAAAAAAATCATCATCAGAAACAATTAAACCCCCCAACAAATACATTTGGAAAGATGCAACAAAATAATTTAAAATCTATAATCTTAGACTTCTACATGAATCAATTGTTTTTTTTTTTCTTATTCATAATTACCTTTACTATCAATATTGATATGTACTATTTAATTTAGTCATAAAGTTGTAAAAAAAAATTTCATTGTGAAATAACCATTGCAGCTATGATTATATTTATACTTTGTTTCTTTTGCCCTTTAATTTTCAGTCATAATAATTTATTCATTAGTTCGTTTCTGCTCAAGTCATATGTTTTATTCATGTATTTCTTTCTTTCATGTCACAATAACTTTAAATTTGTTATTGTATTCATTTTATTTAGAATTAATAAGTATAAAAATTCTATATTTTTTCAGATTTGATTCATTAAATTTAAATGTTTTTAACCATAAATGTGTGAATATGTCAAAAGAGTTTATTAATCATAAATGTATTTTCATTTTCTCAGATGTTTCAATTTATTTTCACAAGTCCGTCTATTTTATCGCTCATTTTGTAAGTTCCTGCTTCAGCTGTTAAAGGAAGCAACGAGTTCAAATAAGTCTAAAAGACTTTCTAAATGAACAGAATTAAGACAAAAAATATAATTAATAAAATAATTTTGAAGGAAAGTAGAAAACATTAAGAACACAATACATCAAATGTTTTAGCTTTCTTCTTTTCAACTTTTACAGAGCATGACAGGACAGCAAACACCGCCCCCCAGTGTTCATTCAGACACATTACAGCTCTCTTCCTTTGCATGTAAATGTGTTTGTCTCTTCCTCTTTCATCAGGATAATCCTCCTCATCCTCTCGTCGTGCTATCTGGCCTTTCGTGTTTGCAGTCTGGAGCAGCAGCTCTCCTTCCTCAGTAACCCAAATCTGCCCCTCAGAGAGAGGTAACACACCTGCAGGCAGGTCTTACTAAAAAAACAAAAATGACAAAGATGGATGTGTTTTCCTCAAAACAGTGGAAATCTTGGACATACTTCGATGAAATCAGTTCATGTTTATACTGAATAGCGAGTTGTGAGCAGTGCGGTAGTTTGTCTTGTAAAAGTTTTCGTTGCCAATGAGCGATTTTCTCACGCCATAAACGCTGGTGGAGATATTTTTTCACGTCATATTTTGATAACTTTTTTCCTGAACTTTTTTTCCCATTGAAATAACTTTTTCCCCCATAATGTAAGACATTTTTCTGATCAAATTGCATCTTTATTCTCCTAATATTAAACCATATTCTTGCAATGAAACAAGAATTCTCCTTACCTAATACTACAACTCACAGGAGTGGGAACTGAAATAAAAGCCACTTTTGCGAGTCATTTGTAATTTATTTTTTAGAAAAGAAAATGAGAAAATAAAACTGATTAAAATCGGATTTGGTATTATTTCATTTTCAATCCATGTTGCCCAACCTTATCTACTTCACTGGTTTTGTTGCTGAGAATAAAAGGATACAATTATGTATATGGGGATAAAAACTATCTGTGCCATTAGGTTTCCACTAACAACACTGTCTTCTCTTGCTCCAGGTAACCTCTGCCCTCCACTTTTAAACCCTCTCTCTTCACGCCTGGAGCCAATGATGACCCACCCCACCACCCAGCACAGATCCAGGATCAGAACAAACCCTCCTACCCCCAGGGCTGCATTATCAAGGTTCCAGACATCTACGTATAAGGTCCGGGATGACCACCCAACCCAAGATCACTTCCAGACTATGCAAACAGACTGTATATTTATTTCTAAATAGAAAATAGATTTTGTTATAGATTGTTGGCAGTTCATATGTGCTTCAGTGGGGGGGAAATGCTGCTGGATCCTCACTACTGTGTTGTGGAGACGGATGATAAAGAGTTGATGTTTGAGGATAAAACAATGAGATGTGAGTAAGAAGGAAATGTTTCTTTTTTTTGATGGCTGCCAGCGTGAGTGAGCCGATTGTTTATATCAAACATATTTTTGACTAATTGAGCAAAATAGTTTAATTTTAGAGGAAAGTTAAAACTAGCAATAACGTTGCACTTTTTCTTGTAGAGATGAAGTCCGAGTCATTTCAGCCACATGTGACATAAAGTGTTTTTTGCTTCAGTGAAAGGTACTCGGTTGTCGTCTTAAAGGTATTCACAGAAGAAGGTCATGTGAGCACAGAGATTTCACTTGTTTCCAGTGAAACAGAGCAATAATAGCTTTTAAAAAGAGTGGAGTGATTAGATGAAATTTTATGTTTTTCAGCACATTTATGAATATCTGCGTAAAAAAAAAAAAAAGTTGCTTGGATTGTTTTACTCAAACATTTCAAATGAAGATGTTAGTCTGTAAGACTCAGAGTGTTTGTATTATGATGTTTGTCTGAGGATATTTGATGGATTTTCTATGGATGATGATGTATTTCTGGACGCTTTTAAATTAAACCTGCAACTACGTTAAAATGACACATACTTTGTAGCTTTCTGCTATGCTTTCCGACAAGAAGAGCGACAGTCTTTTGAAATGTTCTTGTTTATTCTGTTCTTGAATTGCCTTTTAAGATGAACTGGAAAATCACTGAAACTTAATCCAATCAAGAGTAGAGAAATATGAACTTCAGGAAAAAGATGCTCCTCTACAAGATGTAATTGGTTTTGGATTGTCCTATTTGTAATTTTTGCCTCATAGTAGACCTTACCCTTACCCAGGCTAAGGGTAATAGCCAGGCTTACCCTTAGCCTGGCTATTGCCTTCCTTCACAATTTGCTCGATTCTCATCTCTCTTCACAGCTCTGCCTGGGCTTTCTCCCATTGACTTGGGTTCTCTCCACCAGAATTTCAACCGGGTCAATCAGCGAACAGAAGGAGAAGTCGTGAACGATGATGTTGATTTTCTGCGTTGTCTTAGAACTGTAATCTTATCAATGACAGCGGATAGAAGCCGTTATGTCCATGTTGGCCACGGTTTCAAATACTGAATCAACAGTACCAGCCATCTTGCTCGTCTCGGTTCTTCTCTCTTCGCATTTGAGGAAGGTTGTTAACAGTGCAGGCGATTTCTGGTAAGCTTCATGGCATCGAACTGGCGTATTACATGCAAATGTTTACAATTAGGTAACATTTAAAACGTCAACAGAGTCCACGCCTCTGGGAAGCAGTCGTTTCTCAATAGCCCAGAACCTCTGCAGGAAGTGGAGCGTAATAATGCATAATGAACCGTTTTTAGAAAATACATGTGGAAGACGTGATTTTCTAAAATAATACAGAAACAATTCTGAAGATTCTTCTTCGACTTGCTGAGATTTATGGCAGATTATTTCACTTATAACTGGCACTTTTTCATCAAAATTAAGGAATTATTGACTTAAAACAAGCTCTTGTATCTTGCTGAAAACTTGTGAGATAGTTTTCTTATTTCAAGTGTATTAAAATGTTTGCGCTAAAAACTAAACCAAAAATACCAATAATAATATTTTGTTTTTGAAGTGTTTTTTTTTGTTTTTTCCTTATTCCTGAAGAAAACAGATGTGCTGTCATGGGACACTGTCCTGTGATCGCAGCATTCACTTTTAGTTTATAGTCTTCTTACTCCTTAATGTAACCCATTTTTTTCTGCTTTGTAATTTAGTCTGTCATGAATCAAAACGTGTAGAGACTAATCATCACCTCCTGCAACATTTAGTTTATCAGTCTCAGCGGGACACCAACTCCTTCCAGTCTCTTTAAAGAAGCCTCTGGGGAGCTCTGTGTGTTTTAGCGGCAGAGCAAAGTTGAGTTTCGGTGGGGTTGAGTCGAAGCAGATGGCCAGACAAGCTGCAGCCACCTCCACTCCTCCAGGGAGTCGTATTGTCTGTCCTGGAATGCTGCTCCGCTGACCTGCGACCCCCTCGGCGTGAGCGAGGAGGCGGACTGTGACTTCATGGTAACGATCTGTGTCGCACGCTGTAAAATCATCACACATCCGAGGCGACAAAGCTGGAGGACTTCCAAGAACCCATTACATCAGAGGGTCGTTAAATGTGTCTAAGTTAATGTGTGCCGCGAGCGCGGTCCAAACGTATTACAGCCGGCGCTTTTATGAAGGGAGGCCTGCTGCCGCCTTAACTGAAAGAGGAGCAGAAGAAAAAAAAAAGCTTCTTCCTGGGCGATGTGATTCTGGGACGAAAATACCATTTCTTGGAAGTATTTTATATTAGAATGAAGAAACAAAATGAAAACATGAAATGTTTTTTGTTATATGTTACTGCATATCCAGTTGTTTTGACATGTATTACAAGATATTTCATAGAGACTTTAACAATACAACTGGGGATTTTGGTAATATAGTCAAACAAAACTGAAGAAAAAAAAAGCAGAAGTGTCAGATTTTATCGGTTGTATGATTTCTCTCTTGTCTTTAGAAAGACCACATCCATTTCTCCCTGTACGGCTGCACTCTGGCGTTTGTTTAGGTTGTATCTACCCAGAATGCCCTGCGCTATAGTCCGCTTCCTGCTTTTGGAGTGGTCTATGTGTCTACTTGGCCTTAACATATCCATTTGAACAGTACCAAAACAGCTTCTGGAGAGGATTTAAAAAAAGACACTCTCCATTTATTCTTGCTTAAAATGGGTAAGATTATTTTCAGTCAAAATCACTTAATTTTAAGAAGACTAAAATATCATCACCCAGCATTTCCAGGGAAACTTGCCCATTTTAAGCTTTAAACATTTAGTTTGGTGGTGAAGTAAGAGCATGTTGAGTTTAAAAGAGCTGCCTGAAGCCTTCAGAGAGAAGATTTTAACAACTTGCGTTAAATCAGACTGCTAAGAAAACAAGCTACGGTGAAGAACACTGCCAACACGCCTCAGTCTGGCCTTCCGAGCAAGAGTACCCCGAAAGCAGGCTGCAAGATCCTAAAAGAAGGCTCCAAAAATTTTTAAAACTTCACCACTCAATCTGCAGATAAAATATGATACTTTAATGAGATGCGTGCAAGAAAAGGTATGTCATATAAGAAAGATGACCAGTTTGATTGAACATTTCATTCTCAGAGGACCAGAAAGTGCTGCAGCCCACAGAGTGTTCACAAACAGATGGATGCGTTCACTGTATTTTTATTTCCACATGGCCGTCACTGACTGAGAGCAACACCCACTCTCTGGAGAGCTGAGAGCAGGGGGAGAATATATGTGACATGTACGATTTAAAAAAAGCCAGAGCAGTGAGCACAAAATAACAACAAGGGACATAAATAATCACAGTCAACGTGTCGTTTACGGAGATGAAAACAGCTTCTGCGGTTCTGCTGTAACTTGAGTCGCACAGTGCTTGCCTTACAGGTGGTATCGTGGCTCCTGATGTGGAGAGGAGTAAATTTTCACGGTTGGATTAACTGTCTGTGGGAAAAAGAGGATACAAAGAATGCAGTGTTCTTCACTCCCAGCGTCTGTGCCTCATCAGATGGTTTGATTTCTCCCTGTTGCTCCCAGCAATGGCTAATTCAACCCAGTAGTCTCATCCTGAACGGCCCAGACCAAGACCTCAGCTATTACAGGACGATAATTTTTTTTTTATTTATTGCTTAAAAACCTTTTAACTGTGGAAGACTTTGAATTTTGCTGACTTAACCACAGCGGGCCAAGCAGCCAGATCCAGCTGCTGTTTCATAGACGGTTTGTCACATTTTTTTATGACTTGTCATTCTCTTAAGCATAAATTAATGCGTGGCTGTAAAGTTGAAGTAAAGTTGAAGGAATAAAAGTTCAGCATTGACTTTTTTGTTTTTCATTTTTACAGATGCGTCACATTTTCCTTAAAATAAACGATTGAGAGCTGTTCAGCTCCTTCTGCAGCATAGCATCCACAAAGCATGACACTTCCACCGCCATGCTTCAAGGTTGGCATGATGTATTTGGTTGATATGTTGACCTCTTTACATCCAAAAGCAGCTAAAAATCTTCTTTTTGATGAGGCGACTATTAACACTTAGTAGACCACTCTAATGGTCTGAAGTTTAAGTATTAAATCCCAGTGCATCCACTTTTACAAAGATCCTCTATTGAGATTTTAATGTTGATTTAAATTATTTGGATTTACAAGTAAACTTAAAATTGATACTGGAAATCCTAAACACCCATTTTCAATTTTTTACATGACCATACTTGTGCTGTAGAGTTTGTACATGACAGGTAAACATGAAGAACCACCGACATGAGTTATACTCAACAGTGATGATGAACGAGAGTTCACCTCAGGATTGCTGTATTTGTTCTCTATTTTATTCTATTTATGATCAAGTTATAAATTAATAACAAATATAAGCTGTAACTTTATTTCTTTTTCCCCAGCAACAGTTTGTAGAAGGCATAATTTGGATTTTATTTTAGAACAAACCAATAAGTCACCATCAGTCATCGTGTAAACAATCAGCTGTAAGATATGTTCTTAGTGATAACAAAGACAACACAGCATGATCCTTTAAAGTTTCATATAATCCCCGTTCTGTTCTGAGTCAATGTCCTCCCGGCTTGGGTCCGATAAGAGAAGCGGCTTATCAGCACAAGAACTGAGTCTGATGCAATTTAATCTAGTGGAGTTCAAGTAGCTAGCTTTGTGTTAGCGAGAGATGGTAGGATGATGGAGGAGGAGCAGAGGCAGAAAACAAAACCCTTGGCAGACCAGTCCGTCTAGATTCTGACCGTCATCTGTGCTCTAGAGATTTGGATCAAGACTAAAAAACAATGTAGAGCCCATATAAAATGTCTTAAATTAGACTCCTTTGTGAGTTCTGTCTTAACAGAGGAAGAGTTTTGAATACGTCACTGTATTTGTGTTGAAGAGTTAAAGTCCTCAAGTATATTAATGGAAAGTTAAATGGAAGGAAAAAAGTGTGGTAGAAGTGGATGCCTTTAACATCCCAACATTCCTAGATCAAAAGTGATTTCAAAAATTTGGATTATTGCGATATTTCGATTCATTTTAAATTTTCGTTAGCTGTCAGCAATAACCATCAAAGTTTACAGGAATAAATCATTTACAGGAATAAATCATTCCTGTAAACTCAGTTTTAGAATTGAAATAAAATTACTTGTTGAAATTAATGTGAACTTTTTGTTCTTTGCCAGAATTAGTATGTGTTTATCAGTATCGACACACGCTATTAAAAACTTAGAACGCTACTCATTGGGAAACATTTAAAACAAAAACTGAAGATAAGTCGGATCATTCTGCAGCCAAACAAGTTTTAATAACAGAAACAAAGAAAAAAAACGGACAGCTGGCATGTCAAATAAAAACCACAGAGCGATTTTTACAGCGACTTTTCTGTCCACAAAAATGTGACGACTGCCACACTTATCAGATCAGACTGCATGTGAGATACTATTGGAGAACATAACATACATTCCTCCACTCAACATTGCCCTTTGTTCAAAACACACACACACACTCTGTGGCACAAAATGCTTCCGTCTGACATTTACATCAGGTGTAGAGAAACTAATCCTGATGAAACTGCTGGAAACCCCCCCCCCAAAAAGCAAAACAAAACAAAAAAAACTGGAGCACAATAACAACTAGATAAGATGCAGGAGCCAGAGTTCGTATTCACATTCTTATAGTCAGTTCAGTTCATTTAAAATGACCCTGAGCAATAATCTGTGTAAACATTTCTACATTCGCTGCACACCAAACAACAGAAAAGATTCAGTGCTTCCTGTTCCACATTCTCCAAGCTCACAAAGCATGTACACATTTTAGGTTTATAGGCATGCTGGTGTCGTTTACATACGGTACGTTGCTGTGCATATACACTGGAAAAACATCACACTGCCTCTTCATTTTTAAACTTTGACTGTCAGGGAAATATAATAATAAATATGTAGTTAAATACTGGTATGCGGGGAGTGCATTCTGTTTCTCCAGCAGTAGATACGGTGGCGGGGGAGAGGGGAAGAGTAGGGGGCGCTGTTCTGCATACGAGCTAGGTGAAAGACAGAGAGCAGCAGAGGTCGTTCTGAGCCAGACTCTGGATCAGTCTGCACCACTCGGCCCGCTTCTGGGTAATGTAGGCTGGGGTGAGGATTTGCACGGGGAGGCGGGGCGAGCCCTCCAGCCTGACCATCTCGCACAAGGCCTCGGCGATGCAGATGACGTACATGCCGCAGTCGTAGCTGTTCTGCTGCGACGGGCACGGCTCCTCCACGAACAGCGCCTTCCTGCCGGCACCGAGGAAGGGCTCCAGCTTGCTGGCGATGCGCCGCGCGTGCAGCGAGTTGCTGCCGTTTTGAGAGTCATAGTGCGCGAAGTGATTGGAGCTGCGGTGGTAGAGCAGGAGGCTCCAGTGGGAGCCCCCGGCGGTCTGGTTGGAGTTGTCGTTGACGGCCAGGAAGACCCAGCGGCGGGACGGGAGATCCAGCGGCTCCAGGAAGAGTGCCAGTTCGTCAGGACAGGAGGCGCACTTGATGAACTGGGTTACCTCCGGGCTAATGAAGACGGCCGCGTCGCCCAGCACCCTGAAGCGCTCGTTGGCAAAGTATTCGAAGGCGAAACCGATGACCTGGTCGTTGAGCCAGTAGGGGCCTTCCAGTAAGGACACGTCAGAGCGCCGCAGCAGGCTATCCTGGTAGCTCAGCACTACAGGATCCATCCTTTGGCGGTGTCGGCCTGAAAAATAATAATAATAAAAAAAAATCTGCCGGTTAGGTTCATACAAAGTAAAAATAGTAGCAGGAATGTTATTAGCGACGATTCTGCAACTCCTTTTGTGGAAAAATTCCTCTGACAATATAAGCATGCCTTAATCATTATCCATTTATTAATATTAGCAACTTGTTACTGTTCTGACAATCCGTGTTGCTTCCTCCCAAAAATGGGTCAGATTTTTAAATGAATAGAATAGTTAACAGTTCTCAAGAAGTAGGAAAATCAGTTATGGTAGCTATTCAATTTCTTTCAAAACAGCAACTATTTTATCTAAATTTTATCAGCATTTTCTATTATTCTTAGTTACTAAGCATGTTGAAAAACAATCCAAGTAGAATCCATTTTAGTTTCAACAATGGATTGTTTTTAATGGTAACATTACATTTTGGCTCAATTATGGGATTTTTACAAGTAAATAAACATTTACTTCAACTGATAAAGATGGAGAACATTCACCAAAGATGGTTTGCTGAACATTGCATACCGATAAAAAATTAAAAAAATTTTAAAATTGTGGCTGTTTTTGTGTGTTTGGTTTTTCCACAACTTTTACAGGTTTAAGCGTAAATAAAGGGACAATAATTACACCATGATTTCTGGTTTTAAAAAGCAGTAGCTACCTTAACTTTAGGTTTCTATACATGACCCAGGTTTGATCTTTTTCTTATTGTTCAAGCCGTTTGAAAAGTTGCTTTGAAAAAAAAAATGATAGAAAAAAAATATGAAGTTCCTGAATAGCTATAATCTTTATGATATTACCTCACTGTCTCCCTTTAAAAACGGTAGGCAAACGTTTTTAGAGTTAAAAATTATATTTTAGTCAAAGTAATGAACATGACTGAGGCTGTATTAAACTTGTGTAGTTTCAAAGCGTTAAGTTTAGCTAAATAAACAACACACATTGGTCCAGCATCTAAAAGGGGTCGACTTGATTCGTTCATTTGAGTTTTTGTTAAAAAAAAAAAAGTAACTCATTTTATAAGCAGACCTTGGTTTTTGACGGGGTTACATCGGTGTCGTATTGCTGCATTGCGTTTAGTTCATTTTCTGCTGGCAGGCAGCTAACAGCCAACACGGTCGAATGTTAGCACTAGCTAGCCAACCGCTACCTTCACCACCTCACGAAGCTAAATAACTAACTATAACCTACAGAACATTTACGCCACAACGTGACAAAATAAAACATGCATTGTTCGTTGAATGTCCCTACCTTTGAAAGACACATTCAAACAACGAGCAGCATGAAAACTGCACTGTTGTCCCTCATTGCTCTGGCTATCATAAGCCGCATCTGGACAGTTGGAGAGACAGAATCACAAGCTCGCATCCGATTGGCTCCGTACATCCGGGGATCCGGATAGTGGAGCAACTCAGAGGGTAACCGTTTTTGACGGCTCACATACGCAATAAAAATTTAATAGTGCTTCTTTTTGATACTTGTATAACACAAAATGAGATTGCAGATCCCTCAACTATATAAAACTCGTTAATTAAATCTCTAAATAAACTTAAAATTGACTCATATAGTTCAGTTATCGTTAATTTGAAACACGGGGTGTTTCATTGGCTCCTTCGCGGCCGTGTTACATTTTATTTACTTCCTCTTGTCATGATGTGTTCGAGCTGTCCTGGATAATCGGAATTTCTAAGTTTCAGCCTTGGGAGACGATTTAAGATCAATCAATCAATCAATCAATCAATCAATCAATCAATCAATCAATCAATCAATCAATCAATCAAAAGCCTGGTAAAAATGGGAAGAAAAAATGCGAGTCGGGCCTTCAAAGCAATTTTGTTGTATTTGGAACAATATCACAAATGAGTTCAACGTATTCTTAAGTTTAAAAAACGTGTAAATTGCCTGTTTTTAAGATGCAAGCTATTGTTATTGATACGAGAGAAAAGTTGTATATTTCTCTTCATTTAAAGTGGTAAAAAAGAAAAGAAAAAGAAACATGGTTACATATGCAAGTTGTACTGCAGTAAGTGTGCCACTTGTGGTGATTACTTCCTTTACATAACCAGTTGATTAATAACTTTCACTAATTTTCTATATAGGTATTTATTTATTTCTTGTTATTTGCACTTCTGGTGCTCTGTTTCTTATTAAATCTGAGAAACACATTAGAAGGACTTAACAACATTTCATTGTATAACTTTTCCTTTTGTGCGTGAATGCATAGAATCACACTGTGTTATTTAGCAGAATTAGTCTGATATGTTTTCTCTTTTTTTCCATTCTTTCTCTCTTTCTTTTCTTCTTCTTTTTAACTTAAACGCAGTTACGTGGCGCTATTCCCCACACTGAAGATAGAACACACGAGGTAATTTGAACGCATCATCACTCCGCGTTTGGAGCGCGCTCTGGTTCATGTGGTTCGTCCTCCCTCTGGGATTTCTCCCTCCGCCCATAAGCCGCGGGGACGCGCCTCAGTGTGGCCGCACTGATTAGTAAAAGGCAAAGCGGAGTTCTCGGCAGAGCGAGCCGCGGAAAGCTGCATTTTAAATTGCATTCTTACTACAAACGCGCTCGGATAAAAAAAAACAAAAACGAGGGACAAGAGGAATGCAAAAAGTGCTCGCCGCGAGCTTAAAATTTCGAGGAGTGGGCAAAAGAAGGAATTAAAACTACTCTATTCAGCGGGAATGCAGAGATTTTAAATAGAGACCTAGTCAATTTGCGGGACCACAAGTGTGCGTAACCGTGCAGCTTAGCCTGCCTAGGAAAGGGGAGCTCAAGACTGGCTTTGAGTTAACTTCCAACACACGCCTGCTGTAGGTAAGAGAGATGTTTAGTTGTTTGTTGGTGGGCTGGAAACAGCCTCTAGAATCTACTGAATCACTGCTTAGTCTTTGACAAACTTGTTCTTCTCATCTGCACTCATTTGAAACATTGTTTTCAGCTGTCATTCGTTTTGGGTGTGCGTGTGTGCGTGCGTGTAAGAGAGAACTTATTATTAAATGATTAGTCACAATTAAAGGCGTGTGTGTTTGTGAGATGTGAGCAATGTAACAAGTTGTCTGTTGCTACAGACTGCTCGCTCTGCATCCCCGGGCGCCAGATTGATCGAGATTGTCCTCATGCTTGTTTGCATCATTACGCATCGCAGTTTTGTAACCGTGCACATCTGGAAAGTCGTTTGCAGTCGAGATGGAGAAACGGATACAAAAAGCTGACCAAACTTTATTGCACAGAGCTAATAGCAAAACCGAACTGCTACATCATCCAGGGTCACTGAGACCTGGCAGGGAAGAGGGTGCTGTTTTTTTTTAAAAATTTATTTATTTTATTTTTTGCCTGCAATGTGGTGGGATGGGCAGTGTTTACATGTATTATTTAGTAGAGGTCAGACGGTGCAGCTTATAACGCGGTGTAGGCGATTCTTTCTGCAGAGCAGCTGGAACTGTAAAGTGAGGTCTGACGAGGTGAAGAAGATGCTGAATCATGGCTGCGCCGTGCAGCCTGTCAATGGAGGGAGACGACGGCAGACACAAAACGAGCAGGGCGTTCAGTGCATCACATTTGATCTCGTTTTTAATATTCATACATACATTAGGTCTTTTCTAGCCTGTTCTGAACGTGTGATATTATGTACTTCCAAATCCAGTTATGACTACTTCTGAGTTGATGTTGTTCTTTCTTCCTAAGGACTAGAAAGTACAGGAGGGGATAAAAGGTGTTGAGTCCATTCCAAAATGAAGGAATTGAACTCTGTGCATTACAGCATATCTGCTCTACCTTTATATAACTCTAATTAAACTAGCAAAAAATGGGTCAAAGTAGATGATTCATGTAATGATTAGGGGGGGAAAAATAACTATTTGACCAGTTAATCCCTGATCAGATCTGAATAAGGGATAAAAGGTTATTTATTGGTCCATCGCTACATTCATAATGTTATGGCTTGATTTCTGATTGTATATGTGAAAGAGGAGACCCACCCCTTGTTTTTTCATGTCTCTTTAGTCAGAAAAGAGAACTGCTTAATTATTTATTAAATAGTTTCCTAACTGGGAAACAAAACAAAAAATCAGCCGCCTGTACAGTAAACCTCTCTCCTCAAGTTCCTCTGGATGCTGTTTAGATGGGCGCAGGTGACGTAAGCAGGACCCACTATGCAGGACAGAGTGGGTCTGTCCTGCAGGAATGTGGGCTCTGAGAAGACACAGCTGCTGTGAGCATGAGCGAGGCAGCCTGGACTCAGACTCCAGCAACTGGTTCCCCGTTGACATCTGACACCCCACAGGCCCCTGGCTGTGCTATTTCTAAAGGGACTGGCCACAGTTTTCTATCACGTCGGTGGTTTGCGCAGAGATACGACAGACGCCACCGGGGAGAGCAGGGGTTTGGGATATTGGATAACTCTTTGAGTCTCTGCAGGAGATAAATGTTGATGGACAATGTTGGGGGGGAGGGGGTGTTCTGCCTGGAGCAAAATCCTCACAACTTTAGAGAAATGTTCTCAAGCATTCTTAAGAGGATATGCTTGATGAATGAAGATGAACTTTTTCTTTTTTAAAAAAGGTCTTGGTTTAAAACTCGAATGTGTTGTGTGCATTTCAGACTTTGCAACATAAGTGTATTTGTTTCAGCACAGCTGGTTTGCACTTCAATGAGGAGACACAGAGCTGGAGTGAGTTAATTTGATCATCTGAAGCTAAAAGTTGAATAGATCAAGTTATTGTATAAAAAGCAGTTATTTCCAAGGATGGATTCACACCAGCTTTGCTTAGTCCGCTTTCATCAAATTCTAGATTGTTTGCCTACAAAGTGCTTTTGGTTTGGGGAGATTTGCATGCACAATTGAACTCTGATGCGGACCAGAAAATGAAAATTGGTTTGCCTAAAAACCTGGGTCTTGGTTCTCTTGGTGAACCGTTCAGTTCCATATGTGAATTTCAAGCGGACCAGATACCATTCCGAAAACAGGAAGTGGACTATAGTGTAGGATATTCTGGACAAATACAACTAAAAACAAACTCTCAAATCTAGCACCAGCAGGAGAAATGGCTTGTGGTTTTCTTTTACCAGCGACAAAAGAGAAATCCTACAACCGCTAAAATCTGAACCCACTACATTTTTGTTTTTTTACGTTTCATGAAGAAGGAAGTTGCGCTCATGTTGTCTTCAGAGGTTTTCTTGTCGTTTCCTTCGACGGTTCTTGGTGCTGTGCCACCACAGGCGAGATGGGAACAGGTTTTTCAAGGGCTTGGATCATTTTACACAGTGCAATGTGATGCCAACACACCTCCTGAAAATAATACAGCAAATGTTGCAATTTTGGTCCCCAATCAATCAATTAGTTTGATTGGTGACCAAAATTGGTGATAGTTGGTGATACTGGACTATCACCAACTATTTTATGGTGATACTATAAAATCAACCTAAGCTTCTGTCCTCTGGTTATTCCTATAATTGCACCTAAAGGTTTTTCAGAAGGACAGAAATCTTGTTTTTCACAAACTTTACTGCTTTAGTTTTTTTGGTGATTTTTTTGAAGTGCAATTAATTGCAAAGGTAATGAGAGTTAACTTGACCTTAAAAATCTAATTTGCTCAAATTGACCTGCTGTAGCATAATTTTAATGATCTCATCATTGGCTCAGGGGAAGTTGTAAACCAGGACAGAGTAGCTGGTATCCTCACTGAGTCAGAAGAGTAGAGCTGTCGTATTTAAAGAGAGAACTGTTTGAAACCATGCTTCGTCTCCTTGCATCCAAAGAGCGGTTGCTGCAAGTCCAGCAACCAATCGGACTCTCCCCTTAGAGGGATTTGACTAAGCGATTCTGCGGGAGGTTCAGGATTGGATCGAGAAGGACTGGGGGTCAAGTTATTGTCATGAGTGACACTCTCTCCTTATTGTTTGCGACATCTGGAAAAAGGACCAACAGTAAAAGCTCAACCTTCATTTTGTTTGAACACGCTGCAATAAATAAAGAATTGGATCAAAACCTGCTCCAAGAGCAACTTTTTGTGACACGAATCACTTTGGGGATGATTTTTTCCCCCCTGTACTTTAAAGGCCTCTCTCCCAGGAAAAAAGTGAGACCTAAGTGGGCTACCAATCAGAAATGTTGAGTCCATCGCCAAGAAACTCTTGCATAAACTTTTATGGACGTCATAAGAAAAGTCAGTAAAACTATGAAATGTTCATCATTAAACTTCTGTATGTCACAGAAATCTTGGAGCTTCATTCAGCCACACTTAAGTGATAATGTTTTTGAATAGCAACATTTCTGTTCGTCCTAAAGTTTTGACATCTGTGCAATAGTGAGCTGATGTCTTCCAGAGCGTTTGGGTGAAATCTCCTGTTTGCCTAATTAGGTAGAAATATTTTCAACTTAATTTTTATAGAGAAACATGCAGAGTTAAGCATGGTGGGGAACTTTTCATCAAGCAAACTGCAGTGATGGCCCTAATATAAGCTCCTCAGGTCATCATTAAGTTATTAGGCTGGTGGTTAGACTGAAGAAGCACAATTAAACCGTGATCTAAACATGCGGGAAAAGTGATAATTCACTTGTTTTCATGCCCTTGGCTTGCTTTGCATGCTAATAAGAATTGTTAAGGCAATAGATTAGTGATGTCAGACTGTGACTCTTTCAGATTTTTTATTGTTTACAGACTATCAATGTTAATGTTCTGTTTCATCAGGCGTGAAATACAGATATTGTGTGTGGAGTCAGTTTGTCTCTTTCCGCTTCTTTCACAGCCGTGACAGACAGAACTATCACGTATTAAGTACTGCATGCTATCACTTTAAGAGAAGTTGTGAACATAGTGTTAGTCATGAGTAAAAATGGCTTTGGTGAAACAATGACATGGCTTCAGGTTTTGTCACCTCTTACATCATCTCCTGCCACCCTGTCAGACCTGATGTGTGGCTTCAAACCGGATGTCTTTGAAGCTGAAAATGTCACTGAAATGTTTTCCAAGCCTTATAAAAGTACAAATTCTCATAACTGTTTAGTAACATTTTGTAAAGTATTTCCTTTACATATAAAGGACTGTAGCTGTTGTGCTAAATCTCTGCAATTTGCCCTTTTGCCAAATTGGTATACACACTACTTAGGTTTACTTTGCCCTTGTAAACAAACTAGATTGTACCCATGCATATCGTACCATGGGGTGGACAATATGGACTTATAAGTTTATCACAATATTTTGTGGTACTATTATAATAATGATAAACTGGTGTTAAGAACTATTTGTTGCTCCTTTTTTATGCAACTAAAATGATAAGGGAGTAACACTGAACGTTAATTACAACTTGTATTGACAATAAATCAAAATTCTTATGATTACAATGAATGATAAACGATTTGTTAAATGCCCCTAGTTTATCAGTTGTTTTTTTTTGTTGGGTAAATTATTTGATTAATAGTTGATAAGCATTAACCCTCCAGATGTCTTAGCGCGATGCGCAGGAGGAACATCGAAGGGGGGTTGTCCCATCAGCCTGTTTCCGAAACCACACAAAAAAACCTTGTGAAAACGCACACAGAGTCAGAATGACCTCCGCTGGACCGCACACAGAGAAAAACTTGTGGGTTCTAAGTGACCCTGTCTCTTATGGCTATGGTAGGGTTAATAAAAACATGGTCCAGATCCCTGTTTGGCCAGTGAACATTGACCATAAGATAATTATGATAATCTTCTGATGGTAGACGCTCATGACAACATTTCATCAGAAAGGCCATCTCTATTCTAGGATGCTCTCTTCAACCAGTGCTTGAAGACAGAAGAACACTAGCTACAGTAACATCATAATAAGGTCTTCTTCCCCATGCATGAGACTGCTGTAGAACTGGAGAGCTTCCACATTGACAGACATCTGCGTCCTTGGTGCACAAAGGCATGTAGCCACAGATCCTTCCTTTCTATTCTATTATGGAAAATTCTGTTAAATCCAAGTGGTATTAACAAATGCCAAAGTTCTTGTAGTAGCCGGCTCTGAAAAAAAAAATCCTTGCATTAAAGATTTGCATTAAATAAGCAAATCTTCAAAAGTACTACAACATTTTAAAAGGGCAGAGTGACCAGCACCGGTTAGAAACATTGAATTTATGATTATAGCAGTTTGTTGTTCTCTTGGAAACTGAGGCAGTAAACAATCTGTTACCAATTCAGTAAAATGACCCCATCTTCATCCCCAACCTGATGCTTTCTGAACTTTTGTTTTTTATGGGGGGGGTTGGTTAAGAATCACATGCTGTTTGGATCACATGATCGGGATGTCTCTGAATGGTGGTGTGGCTGCATGATGGGGTTGTATGGCGTAAGTGATTGGCATGCCATGAAGTCATTAAAGAGGAACCTGCTTGTATTGCTGCACAAAGCTCCCCTTTCTTCAGCAGGCCATTATGTGAGGGAGACTTTGGCCTCACAGGCTTCCTCACATTTTGCATTTCCCCTCATTAACTCACTGTGGCTGCTAACAACGGTCAGAGGGAAACATGGAGCAGAAAGTGCCTTGCTTTGTTCTTCCTAAATCTAAATGTAACCAAATTGTTCTTTAGAAACCTAATTGCTTAAAAATAAAAAGAAACCACTCTTACCAATATTTTGATGGGCTGATCCACACTGCTATTTGTGGGTTACACATTCTGCAGTTCATATAAATATATCACTTCAATTAAAGTATACTGAATCTGCAAATCCAGAAGCCCATCTTTTTTTCTGTTTCTGCTTTGTTCATGCTGTGTCAGGTTGGAAAGTGAGCATTTCGGAGGTTTGGCTGCTATGAATTTCTCCAACTTCTCCAGGGTTAATTTGGGTCTCTTGCCTACATTTTGGAATAGTTGTGTATTTTTTACACCCTGTCAAAATAGGTTGACTCACATGTCCAAATGTAAATTTGGGCCATTCTAATTCCATTTATGGATTGGTTGTACAGAACTCGTCTCTACATAAAACAAGGAGGTAAAAAGGTATGAATACTTTTGCAAGGCCTTGTACAAGGTCTGCTTTGAAATTATTGCAACGGTAAGCAGCAGCTGTGCATGGTGTTTAACGGGTTAAATGTCAGCTGCTCATTCAGATGTTCCCTGAAACCAAAGCTATGTTTTGCTGAATTTCTGCGTGTTGTGTTACAGTGGTGACAAAGCTGCTGGCCCCCCTGCAGCCTCTCAGCACCAACATGACAGGGCCCATGGTTAATCCCCAGGCATGTGCTGTTGTGTTATGGTGGGCAATACTGCCCATTTGTTAAACAGTCCAGCCATGACACCACTCACATTATCTGTTCAGTTTTTGTTTATTTGCATGTAGGAAAATAAAAATAAGAAACTGCATGTTTAACCAAAAACCAATTTGACAAAAATGTTTGTTTTTTGACACCCATGCCGAATAACATAAGATATCGAAGTTTTGAGTAAATGATATGATGCATTAAGGTTAATGTCTGGGATGGGTTATAGTTTTTCCTTCACCATTGCTCTGTTGGCTTTATCTATTAGAAGTTCTGGCAGTCCACAGTAGTCTGTTTTCTCTCAGAATGAGGCAAAAAGGGGAAGCAGAGTGGAGATAACTGATAGTAAGCAAGTCTTGATAAGATGGATTTTGAATTTTGCCTCATGTTGGGCTCAATAATGGCAGGCCTTCCTCTCCTGCCTCATCTAATGCGTAGTTAGTGCCGTAAATGAGCTGATAATATAGGATTTTTAGAGGTTAAATTTGAGGTTTTTCACGTTCTAGTGAAAATTGGATTAAATTGTTTAACCAGTTTGTTTATTAGAATGGGTGTGCAGACCCCAGCCCTTCCCTGCCAAACCAGCACTGACAAAAACGACCTCAACTCCTCACACTGCATGCGGTGGGCAAAAATGGAGGACACCTCTCTAATGTTGCATGGAGTATGGGGCAACTCCTGGAGATTGCCAGACTGGGGTTGTAGTCCCAATTTAAGCTAGAGGACCAAAGGTTATGTTATGTATGTATCCCTGGGAAAGCTTACTCCAGTGTGTTGAAAAGTAGTTTCTGACCAGTTATCTGTTAGATTAACTTGTGACGTTTGTCCTGGATGTGAAACGATAGACCATAAAGAACTATTTCACAGGTGATGGGATTTTGGTTGTCCTGCTACATTTTAAAGTGGAGAGTCACTACAGTGTGTCCTGTGTATCTTTTCCTTGACCCTCAATAGAATATGGTGCTGCAGTTTCTTTTAAGGGCTATCCAGTCCCTCCTTAATCAGAACAAGAACTGTGGCTGCATCCTTTGCACAAAGTCAAGCTTGTTACTAATGTACATTAAACTCTGGCTGCCTCTCGTCTGATATCCTGCTTGTGATGTTCAAGGACAGAATCTCCAGCTGTCGTTAGGGAGAAAGTTTCCTCTGGGTTGGGAACCTGAGGGTTTCATCTCGACTCTTCAGAAGACACGTTGTTTTCAAGCCCCAGCCTTCAGCATACACTGGAGCAATTTGTAGCTGAGTGTAAAGCAGTCGTGATTAAAATCAGCTGCTCAAAGTCAAAAGTTCAAGATGGATTGTTTGTTCCCTTTTGGTTGGGAGTGAGTCTTCTACCTCAAGTACAGAAGTTTGAGTGTCTTCTGTCTTGTTTGTACCAAGATGGGTTGATAGATTTTGGCCTTGTCTACACTCTACAGCGTTGCAGGCGTAGTCTGCCATAGAAAGAGCTGAGCCAAGAAGGAAGAATCTTAGTTCTCCGGTCTGCCTACATTCCAGCCCTCACATGTGGTCTTGAGATATAAATCATTATCAGAAGAATGATTTCCAGGACACAAGCAGCTGAAGTGCTCCATCATCTCGGAGGAGTTAAAATAAGAGTCACTTCTCCTCCACATGGAAAGGAACCAGGTTAGGTGATTCAGGGGTTTGATTGGAATACCTCCAGTGAGCCTCCCTTAAAAGTTTTTTGGGCATCTCCGACCGGATGAAACCTGTGGGTAGGCCCAGAATCAGCTGGAGAGACTGTATTTCCCATGTGGATTGGGAACACCTTTGGATTGTGTCCTCAACCTGTCGGTGCAAATAAAGTATAGTTGATAATTTTGATCTACGTTTTGTGATGGATTTTGAACTAGTGAGCAATGTAAGACACCCAGCTGATTTAGCTGTGCAAGTGGAGAGTTCAAGTTAGTGTGAGCTCAGCAGGACTTCATGTGAAGGGTTTGGCTGTTCTGACCTTCTCAGCTGAGACAATAAAGTATTGTTCAGAAAGGGGGTTAAGAAGTTTCTGCAATACGCCTGTTTCTGTGGATTATTGATCTGCTTTAGTTGAATAAAGAAGTGAATTCAACAAGTAGACCTGCATTGGCAACAGGTTTGTAGCTGTGGAATGTTTTTAGCATGTGAAGGTTATGTAATTAACTCTTTAAGTGTATTCAACATTAGACTGTATTCTGAAGTAATCTATGCAAAGTCTTGCAAATATACTCTTACCTTTTTGAACCTTTCCACATTTTGTCCTGTTAAGTATGAAAGGATATATTTTAAGGGCTTTTGCAATCAGGTACGGGGTTATTATGGGGTATCCTTGGCTTACATTAATGCTTAGGTATGCATTAAAGTAAAGTCCACAAAGCTGTTTGCTTTTTTCGTTAGAACAATAGAAAGATGAACTATATTGTTAATTGCTGGAGGCTTATTACTTGCCTTGTCTTGTCTACAAACTCTTGACTCTTTTTCACACTTTGCTGATGCAATGGCTCGATGCATGAACAAGAGAAGTCAGGCTAAATAAAACAATACCTTGCTTGTGTCTGGAGTTGTCAGAGGGTGTTCAATCTAAGGAGGCAATCTTCAAAGAAAAGATCTTGCAATAAACTCTCAACTCCTGGATATTGTTTAATAATGTCTATTTGAAATATTTCCTTCCACTATGAACCACCATATTTGTGGGTTAAGTGCAGCTTTTCTCCACTGTGTCCTCCTGTAGGCAGATTATGTAAAATAAACCATCAGATCTTCACTCTATCTGTTCCCCCACTACATATTCTCACCAACATCTTCTGTCATCCTCCCCTTTGAGGCAGGCAGCCAAATCTGCGTTATCATCGCACAGCAGCTCACCCTGTCTCTCCGTGGGCTGCGACTCCGGCTGAACCACCAGGCTCAGATTTCAAACGGCCTCCGATCTGCTGAGGGCAGAAAGACGACAAGTCATCCCCCATCCTCAGAGAAGACGGCGAGAGCCTCTGTAGCGCGCCCCTGTAATTACAGCTCGGGATTCTTTTCCCCCTAATACGCTAAACAGATGTGCTCAGGATAATTCTGCAGCTCAGACCCAGCCTTACGCTAGACGTCCTGTCATTACTATCAGCTGACAACCTGAAAAGTGTGCACTGCGCTTGCTGTGCACACAAACGCTTGGATTAGTGGTTTGTTCTTTTATTGCTTTGCTCCAAAAGATGATTAATGTCTTGACCTTGACAATGACACATATACCTGCTTTCTTGACGGGGACCTCCTTGTTCACACCTTAATTTGTGATGATTAGACATTTTATGAGCAACTTTAACCAATATTAGCTGTGCTGAGTTAGCTGTGAAAGACTTGATTTATTTTAGCGTGTAGAGTTTATTCTAATCTCATTGCCTTCTAGTATGTTTTCTAGTTTGTTTGTTTTTTTGACAAAACTCTGGTATTTTGACTCCTGGTTTAGAGATTACTGAAAGTTTTTGTTTACTGGATCCAATGTCTTCATGAACAGGACGTGAACTCTGCATAATCTGAGTCAATGGTATCAATCAGAACCTGTAAAAGTGGTGAGAAAGTTTTGGCCCCTTTTGTGATTCCTTTGTCACATAATTTGTCTGTCAGATCCACAGACAAATACAAGACAGAAATAACATAGAATTCAGTGTTTAAATAGTTTTTTTAATGAAAGGGGCAACTAATCCAAACCTATCTAAATTGGCTTGTGTGAAAAAAACGATTGTCCCCTAAACCTTGAGTCTCCCTTAGCCACAAGTTTTGGGGATCATCAACCTGTCTTCTGGCAAAATGGGCGAGCATTAATGTTCCTTTTGCTCAGCAGTGGTTCTGATCTTGGAACTCAGGCCATTTTCGTCAAGGTTCTTTCTAATGGCGAAGTTATGACCACTGACCATTACTTGCAGTTCTGTGGATGTTGCTCTTTCTTGACCTCTACCTGGGGTCATTTTGAACAGCCACCCACTCCTGTTAATGATTTATTTGGAAGAAAATTATTCTGTCTAGATAAGAAATGCTTGTTTTTTAAAAATCAATTATTTTTTTATTTGTATAACATTCTACAGTGGGAAGATGACAAGTAATGGACTATAAGACCAAAAAATAAAAGTAATTTTTGTGCATATAAACTTCTACCTGCACCTGTCCTTCAAGTTAATATTCTCGGTTGGCATTCCCTTACATGAGGCTATGCTTGGCAAATCATCTGTGCATCAAGTACTTAATTACAAAAGCTTGATTCATTATACACATCATATTTGGTACATCATTGTCGATCCCATGTAATTTTCATCCCATGTTTTTTTTGTTTGTTTCTGTCTGACTTTCAGTCCAGTCTACCGCTCAGTACAGCTTGACACAGCATCTGCTAAAAGGAGACTGTGTGTATTTTTAGTCGTGCAGAGAGCCACCTCTGGGATGCTTCTGAAACATGCTGTGGCTCCAGTGACTGTGATCAGCTCAGATTAATGCAACCCAGCTGCTCCCGGAGGAATTCTGCCTCTGGCCTCCTTTCTTTCTTTGGACATTCATATCACACTCTGCGTATGTAAGGTGGCTTTTTACATCCAAATGTAAGGCAGTTACATAAAGTCCAGGTTTTTGGCATCTTTTAAAACAGAAGTGTAATCACTTTTTTCTGTTTAACTTCCAGGGAACCTTTAAACTTAAAAAAGACAAAGAGTCCAAAGAGGAATTGTTGATGCCCTCCTTCTGCTGGAAAACTTTATTGCAGGGTGGTGCACTTTTCCCACTCTATCAGCCAAATGTCTGTGTCATATTGATGTTTCCAGAGCTAAAAGTGGAGTTTGAAAGGGAAAACATTTTTCCATTCGCTACAACAATTAAACATAAGCATGGGGTGAGCCGAAATCAAAAGGCTTGTTTAGGTTCAACATTTCAGCCTAAACCACAGTTTCTACTATAACTTTTTTTTTTTTTTTTTTTTTTGTAATTTGGGAAACCAAAATTGCTAAGTGACACTGAAAAGGATAATCCTCACTGGCTCTACAATATCTTATTTTCAAGATTACAAATAAATGGAACAAAAGTCAATTGTAGCAAGTTAATCTTGGTAGTTAAGTTTAATTTTGATACGCAGACTTTAATGAATGATTTGCTAAATTTAGAGGTAGTTTTTAAGTAAACATGTTTACTGTGCAAAAAAAATACAATCTTTGCTACTTCTTCACTCAGTAACACTTAAAGTGTAACAAACTAATAGTAGGTGGTTAATTAGTCAGGCTATCTGTTCAGGAAGCTAGCCTGCAGTCAGCAGCTTGACAGACATACTACATGTAGCTTCCCTACTATAGTTTTAAAACTGAGTTACCATAATAAAGTAGCTGTCTGTTTCATGACCAGAAATGTTTCCAAACAGCCAAACTCATCTTTCTGGTCAGCACAGAATAAGTGTAGCTGCCTTCACTGAGCAGGCTGACCAGGAGTGTAATATATTAAATGGGAGAAAATTCTGTTTACTTTTGTATTTTCTATGGTATCTTCATAGTACCAGTACCATTTTTTTTTTTTTTTTTTTTTATTCCCGTCTTTCCATTAATATTCTTAAATGCAGCACTCTATGAGCAGCCAACTTTTTCAGATTTGGTCTTTTGTGGCTCACCCTCCTTTTCAATGACTGTGTGTAGGACAACTGTCAAGTAATCGGTCTTTCCTGTGATTGTGCAAGCAACAACAATGTGTGTTAAAAATTTTATGCAATTGTTTCCTTTTCTGAGACTGAAGTTTGCGTTTTCTTTTTCTGCAAGCTCTGCTCACTGAAATAAATGGAAATAAACCTTTGTATCAAGATAATTACTTAAATAATTTAACTTAAGTATTTTACTGATACACATACTTGTGTTGATCAGTTTGGTACATATGGATACATCATTTATAGTTTGTTTTAACAAACACATTTGACTTTCTTGGAGAGAAAGTTAAAACCTTAACCGTTGAGGTAAAAACATAAACTTTATTCAACAACAACGGCATGATGGTGTCGTATTGTTGAAGCCCCCACGGTGCAAACACTTCCTGTTTCACTCATGGCTGCTGTCGTTGTCCTGGGAGTGGACATGGGAAGTGGAAATCTCCATGGTAACAACAGGGGAGTGGTGCTGTTTACTTTGAGCTGTGTTTTTTTGTACAAACTTCACATTTTTTATCTTTAAAATACCTGGTGGCTGCTTTAATCACACTACATGATAATGGTTTAAATATATCTGGTTTGCTAGCGGTTTAAAAATTATTTTTCACAACTTGGCAAAGTGGGAGCATGATAAATTAGAAAGTTGTTACAAAAAGTCAGGTTTACAGAAGGAAAGGGATATTTTAACGTGAGTGTTTGTGTTTCTTTCAGACCAGTTTGGATTTGTGTGCTGAAATAAATCCACTAGTTATTTAAGAGCTTGTGACTAAACTTTGCTCTTTCAGTTTGTTTGTAGCAAAATTTTTTCTAGTATAATTTGTTTTATAAAATTGGATTGCAAAAGTTTGACCCACAAGATCTAGCTCTGCGCTGAGGTTTATTGTTGATTTGTCGATTCAAACCAGAAATCTGTGTTTTCCTCCCAACGTTGTCCTTGGGACTTCAGCTGCACTCAGTTGATTTCCTTCCTCTGTTTTCTCCCTCCTCTTTCTTCAGGCAACAACAATGATTGGAGCCCGCGTAGAAAAGACAGCCTCGTAGTTTAGCAAGCACCTTTGGCACTTCCTCCAGTGTCATATTTCCATGCTGGTAGTGTGTCACCTGCTGACGTTTGGCCAGAGGAATGTGGAGGGAGTCTCCGCCGGCCCGGGCGCCCCCGCTCAGAATGACCTGCCTCAGATATCCGCTGCACCGCTAAGAGGCCTACAGTCATTTTTAATTACGGTGCGGACAGTGATCCAAGCACAGATTTGTTGCTACTAGTCATCAGGGATTCTTGGTTACACCTAAAAATGCTGGAACTGTCACTGGATTTTAATTATCTGCTGTAAACTGTTTGAGATTCGTATTTATGCAGTACAAAAAAGTCAAATCTGAATTCTACTGTATATGACACTGTAAGGTATGGTTTCAAGTTTATTTTTGAATATGGTACAGTACTTTGGGAAACTGTGACTCAATGGGAAGAGCAGTCATCATGCAATCCGAAAGCTGTGGGTGACATTACAACTTGATCCTGCCACATGCAAGGGCAATGCACTTAACTCCAAGCTGGTCAGTGAGTGTGACTGGGTGAACGTGGCTACAGTCTAAAGGGCTTTGAGTGGTCGGGACCCTGCCTATTTGTGGTTTAGAATCACCTATTTGGGAATTTTCTTTTGTGAAAATGCATACAAATTAAGCATAAAAATTCACCTGTTCATGGATTTATTTATTTTTTTTCAGAGCATGTCTAAAATATTCAGGGGAATATGCAGCTTGGGAAGCTAAAATTACTGACTCCCACAAATACCAGGAGTCGACTGATAATGATAATATGACCGTTAATATTATCATTTAGTACATTCACTGTTGGCTAGAGATCCACCAGGCAATCAGCCAGAAATTGTAATCAAACAATTTTTTTATCAGTAGGTGATTATCAATGCTCTACTAGATAAATAATTAAAATTCAGATTCGTTTTTTTTTTTCTTTTTCTTGTGTTTTGTCAAAACTGAAAACTCCCACGTTTCATGTGTTTTTCTTGTGAATGCACTACAGCCTCTGAGTGGAAAAGCCATTGTTATGAAATACTTTGGGATTTTGATTGGTTATGAAACTCTTCATGTCAAACTTGTCGTTGCAGACACAGTGAAGGCAAACCGGCAAAGAGCGTTAAACATTAAATGTTGCCATGTTTCGGTCTCCTTAGCAACAAGCAGAAACATTTCTTTTTGTTAGGGATTGACTTGAGTAGTTTTCTGCCTCGAGCAGCCTATTACCAAGTCGGATATCTTTTAGCTGGAGGTATGCAGTCTTCAGAATAGCTTAGTTTGTCTATTTAACTTGTTAATTTGTTTCCAGCTACAGCTCAGTAAACCCAATCAGCAAAAACGGCTTACATCTGGGAGCGCAAAGCTTGGACTTTGGAGCAATGGAAGAGGGGCATGTGGTCGTTGATTCTAGATTCTCCTTATTTCTGAGTGATGTGCACACCAGGGCAAAAAGACAGGTAACCCTTGTGCCTACTGTTCAAGCCTGTGGAGGGAGTGTTATGGTCAGAGGTTGCTGCAGTTGGTCAGGTCAGTAGTCATTGACATTATTTGCCCAAAGGTGAGGGTCACCTGATAACCTGAATATACTGAATAGTTAAGTTATTCTGTCAAGAATATTCTCTTTTCCTAATGGCACTTGAATATTCCAAGACAACATTGCAGTCAAAAATGAGTGCGACTTGTTTTTGCACAAGCCTGTCACATGAAAATGTTTGCAGATTGAATATATCCTGGATTTATAGATTTCTTTATATGTATATTCTGCCCTAATTAAGACACTGCAAAGATAGTTTTTAGTGGTGCAGGTTAATGCAGATGACACTCCAAGTGTTGATGGAAGTCAGTACGTTCATGAGTGAAATTTGTAAAGTGTTACTACCACTGCAGCTAATAAAATCACTAACAATCTCATTGTTTAAGGTAAATTATTATGCAGAAAAACAGATTGATACTTCTGGTTTCTCTCTTCCCGACTCTAGAACTTCTAAAGAAAATCTTAGGCTTGATGAGACCAGGCTCTATTAATACATTGTAATGATGTCAAACTGGTTTCTATTTAGTAGGAAAGGTGTAGCCAACAATATCAAATTTAACAGTATCACTTTGTTTTCATCTTATAAGTATCATCTAACAATTAGAAATTAGTTGTTTTTTTCCTCACTTTTGCTAATTTATCTGGATTAGGATTTTACAGTTTATCAACAAGGTCAAGCAGGAGCAAAGGAATAACATGCACCAGCCAGACAAACATTGTGTGGTGCTTGCAGAATTTGCAGCCTTCAGTTGCTTCCCTCAGCATGATCAGAGTCGCCCTGTCTTAGTTGGGTACCTGTGGTTGATTATTGTACTTGTCTAATGTGATTGCATGCAGTGGTGAGGCAGATGCATCACATCTGGTCCAGAAAAGTCCTGCTGGTGTTTTGTGAATCGGACAGAAATCAGTTTCAGCTTGTGTTGGATGAATTATTAGGAACATCTTGTGGCATATGGTGGAGTAGTGCCAGGAAACCCTCCACTGTATTAAATAATCATAAAGGCTTTGTCAGACAAATTAGTCAGCAATATGAGTGCCTAGCGCTTCATTGTCCAAGTTGATGCCAGACTGGCTGTTAGAATTGCTCTTTCCTCCCTGCTTCTTGCTCTCACTTTCCCACAGCTCACATTTCGGAAGACTAACATCCTATCATTTCTGTCCGTCTCTGTCTGATGCTTTCTAACATCTCTGTTCTTGTGATCCAGCCTGCCTGTCTGTGAGCTTCTGCGTGTATTTTCCCACGGTTCATTTTGTCTTCACTATTTTTCACAATTCAGTCTTACATGGTATGTCAGGCGTAAGCCATTGCTTCCTGGTTGTTTAAAACTTCCCAAAACATACACAAAAAAATCTTTGTAGTGATTAAAACTTCAGTCTTTAGCGGTTGGATACTAAAAATGTTTGGATTGCACCTGCATGTGCTCACTACAAGACTGGCAAAATTACTCCTCAAAAATTTATTTAATCTGAATCTCAACCAAGTTGATGTCTGAACGTGACTCAACATGATTTTGGAGTAACATGAGCTGGGCAGCTGTTGCTTTCCTGTTTGTTGGTCAGCTAGCAGCGCACTCAGTAATGTGTGCTACGGGAGGAAGCTGGAGTACCCAGAGAACCCACACAAACGAAGGGAGAATATGCAAACTTCATTCAGAAAGACCACAGGTTGAGATATCAACCCAGGATTGTCTTCCTGCAAGGCAACAGGGCAACCAACTGTGGTAGTTGTGTTCAGCGAAAATTGGTCTTTTCATTTCTTGTTCTTTTTTTTATGCATCAAAATGGACTTTTTAAAGACAGTCAATTAGATTTTCATGCACAGTGAAATTGCACCTGATCTTAAGCGATAAAACACTACCTGCCTTTAGTTTTACATACTGGAACACTAATGAGAATCTTCCTCACAAGTGTCTAACAGAAGCACGTAATTCTTTAGTGCCATCATTCAAAATGATTGATCCACTTTTTATAAAAATTATGTACATCACAATCAGTACATCATTCTTTTTTAGACCTTTCACAACGTCCCTGGCTGTAGTTAAGTTTCATTAACTAATCTGGTGCTAGAAGTGTTCTTTAGTGCTGTTACTGCTTGTTTAGTTTCCTTTTGGTGAGCAGTCTCTTGGGTCTAGTCTTTTGTTGACTGTCCTTGCTGACAACCAATTTATTCAAGCCGTAGGCTGGTACTACCTCAGTGGCTGGTTTATAGAAGTGGAATAAATAAAACCTTAGAAACTAAATTGAGATTTTTTACAACATAACTGACCGCTTAACACTATGATCTGGCAGTGTAATCTCCTGGCACGTAGCTAATAAATGGGATTGTAAAAGCTTGTGATCACAAATGATACCTTAGAAACTTGAAGAGGACATGTGAGCTTGTTTTACTACAAACTCTTGAGTGCACACACACGCACTCACACAGAGAGCGATGTCAGTGACAGTCTTCCAGTTTTCAGTAGGATGACCTCATATTATAGAAAGCTGACCAAACTCGATCCTTAACACTGGTGTAACAATGGCTGGCATTGTGGAGTCAGACAGCTACACTTCACTGCAAGCGTCCAGTAAGGCTTCACTGACAATGCTCAGATTACAAAAAGAATGCAGAATCTTCCTCCTCCTTTTTCTATCAGTATCTGTTAAACAGACTGTTTACAAGTTTGTAAGCAACCTTGCACCCAGAGTTACTTGTGTGAAAGAAGAAAGAGCTAAGATACATTTAATGACAGTGTGATATCTCATTGTTCAGAGTCTTGCCTTTGTAAGGTAGTACATGGAACCTGAATATCTAAAACATTGAATTAGTCAGGCAGGCTTTCTTGGTAGCAAGCTTACAGGTGGCTGTTTATTTTAGCAACATACATGCTGACAGCTGGATGATATGATGTATATTGTAGCTAAGCAATGTCTTTATTTCCCGCTCCCCTGTCTAAAACATTTCAAAACAGCCCACTTTGAATTTATGCTCAGTGTAGAAAATAAAACCTTGGTTTGGTTGACATGCAAAGCCATGATTCATGGAAACTTGACTAACCAGTCTTACAGATATGTGGACCTTTTTCTACAACATCCCATAATATAATATACAGACTCTGAGCACCACTTTGATTTTGCCGAGAGAAACCTAACAAATTACATATGAGAAACAAATGCTATGATTTAACACCTACTGAATGTTGTGTGTGTTTATGGGTAGGATTATGAGTAAGTAATTGTAAAACAATTAGGTTTAGAAGAAGGTCTCTTCAATACGTTTGTTACTCTGCGATGTTAGTCATCACAACTAAAACTTCTCGTTGATTCGGTCAACAAAGCATTGTTGACTCAAGTTACTTCCTTTCACACTTTAACATAAGATTGTAAAACATAGTTAGTAGGTGTCAAACCTTAAAGCACAACCCATTAACTCCAGGGCCCATAATCAAGAGGCAGACCTCGCATTGACAAAAAAAAATATTATTTAAAGTCTGTTGAATTACCAACCAGTGCATGATTTCAAACTATTGTATCAGTTTTCACCGGGGATATGCAACCTTTGTGATCAAGAGAGCCACTTTTGCTTTGTCCCACTAAATAAAAGTTGTTTAGAGCCACGATTGTCCAATGACTTTCTAAAAAATAGACAATGAGTAATTGTCATAAATATCTACTATTGCAGATGTCGTTTTTGAATGACATCTGCAATAGTTAGCATTTGTAAGCGTTAAAATAAAAGAAAACATAGATCTAAAATATTACTTGTACTGTAAGCACATTCTGTTGTGCCATTATTCCATAAAAATAAAATGCTGGAAACCTGCCTTGTTATCTGGTTCTTTATCATTTTAGCCAAAGTGATAAAGAACCAGGAACCATGTGAGATTCATCCATGGTTCCAGAGTCAAAGGTTGCAGACCACTGGTCTAGATGGTCTGAGCCAATCAAGAACCACAACCTTTCTGTCCGCGATTTGCTCTGGTCTTGATGGTTTTCCATACAGGAGAAACTAAAGAAAACTGCTAGTTAAAACATGGGAGATGTTAACCTCACCAGTTCAACCAAAAAGCACAAAAACCTGTTGTGCACGAGAAAGCCTTGCATTCACCAAAAGCATTTTTTTTTTAAAGAGTGACTGTGTGGCTGAATTTTACATAAATGACTCAAAACTTTTCACATTGTTCTTGAACATTTTTTGTGTTGACTTTTATATTTATATTTAAATATCAGCTATTGTTTTCGTAGTTTGCTCATGGTAAAGGTCGCGCTAAGCCTCTAATCCAAGTTCTGATAATTGTCCCCAGCCTTGTGTTTAACAATGATAACATCTGACCCAAGTTTAACTTTAACAATACCTCAAAGCAGGAAGTCTCCTCTTGTGTCATCTGCAAATCCAATATTTACCTCATGTGAAATCCAGTATTGCTTATTTCTGGTATGTTGAGATTGTATCTGCCCTGATCTGCTGCGTCTTGAGGAAAAGGGGGGAAGGGGGGAGTGTCTGCCCTCACTGATTTCAGATCAGATAACTCTTCTGTGGTGCCTTAACGCTAACCATTCATGTCATGTAAATGGATCTGTTTCTGGTTCAGTTTCTGGAGACGGGGGAGAGGCCTCGGTAGGTTTCCTCTAGCTGGGCTCCGTCTGCTTTGTTTCTTCCTGCAGGACCCAAACCTCCAACTTATCTACACCAAACCTTGTAACATTTGGTGGGTAGACACGGCCATCAAGTGACATGCTGTCATACCTCAGAATATTTTCTTCTTTTTCTCACTCTGCTCTTCATATTTGCCATTTTTACACGATTACGGCACAGGCATGGAGCACTGTAAATTAGATGCTTTTTTTTTTTTTTTTTGCTTCATGGCTTAAAGTCTATAAGGTGCTTGAATCATTTTGCTAAAAATTATGCCCAAATTATGCCCAAACATCCTACACCTTGTCAATTGGTGTGGGATGTTTGTGCTGCAGTTCATTAAGACCAGATTTGTGTAGTTTGGCTTCATCTACCCAGAGAACCTTGTTCTACAAGTTCTGTGGTTCGTTCAGATGCAGATTTGTAAGCTCAGGTCATCTTGTCTGGGCTAAACTGTGGGTAATGTTTCAACACAACACTGGTTTCAGATACCCTTTTAATGGTTACAGAGGTCAAAGGTTGGTTACTTTAATAAAGTATGGAAAAACTTATGAAATTTTTCAGAGAATCTAAATGTTAATAAAGTTAATGTCAGGTATTTGCAAATTGAAACTTAAAAACATTACTTCTATTTTCAGTACACTTAGTCAGCTTGTTTTATTTTTTTAGTTTTTTTTTTATTTAATAATTATTTAATATTACAATTAGTAAGTACATTTTTATGTAAAGTATCTTTTGTTCATTAAAACATCTTTTTTGCACCTACTATTGAAGTGGAGTTCTATGCTGATCTTTAATTTGCCCAAACATCAACAAGTAAAACAAACTGCACAGACAGTACACAGCTGCATTGATTTTCACATCTTACATACAGCGTGGTAACTTTCTCAACGACGGTTCTGATTGCACTGCAGCGATTGGTTGAGTTTCTGTTTGAAGGTAAATAGTCAGTCGGTGCAGTCCTATGTGGTGCAGCTCTGACACAACCCTAAGTCCCCCCCTCCCTTTCTGTTAAGCAGTGAGCTGACCATCTGTTCAGGACAACAGGCTGTAACTTGCTGCCTAAAACAGTCACACTCCTATGTGCAGACATAGACTGAAAGCTTAATCAGGAAGACAGAAAGCTCTCCCACTAGATCCTTCAGTTTAACATGTTTATATCAAAAACTTTGCGCTATTTAAAGCAAAGAAAAGTTTCTCTCTTTGCTTTGGTATTTTTGCATTGATGATAAAACATTGTTTTGTGCAGCATTTCATGCGGGTTGTAGCAGAGTTGCTGAGGCAACACATGGCAGGTTGGATAGGGGCTGACAGGAAACTATCTGAACTAGGTGCAGCATTGTTGTCATTTCCCTGTTGGAGCCCTTCATGGTCGTCTGTGTGCACAAGCTATTTTTATCCCTCCTTCATCTCGATTTCACGTTTTCTGCTGTGGTTGGTTTTTAATAAAGTATATAATTGGTTATCTTCAGGTGTTCTTAAAGACATATGAGCTAAACTCCTGGTTTACTTATGCCAGTAATTGTTAGACTTTATAATGGTTATATTCAATAAAACACACAATTTCCAATATGATGTTTGGTGGTGGAGGCAAACATTTGGCCACAACTCCAACTTGACTCCACCCTCAACTCAGACTCCAATATGCTGGCAGAAATATGTTTTTTAGATTATGAACAGCAATCACATGCCTCCACAAGAAAAAAAAAACAAACAAAAAACATAGTTATAAAAAAAAACAACATTAAAATACCTGTTGTAAGTTTAAAAAGTGGGCTGCACAGTTGGTAGCACTGTTGCCTTGCAGCAAGAAGGTCCTGGGTTTGATTCCCGGCCCGGGGTCTTTCTGCATGGAGTTTGCATGTTCTCCCTGTTCATGCGTTGGTTCTCTCCGGCTTCCTCCCACAGTCCAAAAACATTACTGTCGGGTTAATTGGTCTCTCTAAATTCTGCCTAGGCTCCTTCAACATCATTGAAATCAAAACAAGGACAACCAGTGGCTCTCATCTAATTGAAAGATAGCTTAGAGTTCAAAAGATGGTGTGTGACAGGCTGGCCGTTTGCATTAAATACCCGGGATCCCTCCGTACAGGAGCACCCTCCAGTTTATTTATAACTTGCTCCGCCAGCCATCTCTTAAAGTACAGACAAGGGTAAATACAGCTCATTTATGAAAACATAGTCACTGGGGGCGGATAACATCAGATGAAAATGTATGCATGTGTATAATTGCACAGGCCTTTCCCAGGCATATTCCTGTAATGCACTGAATATTTAAATCTAATGATGCATAGGAATGTAATGTATGATTCATAATAAACAAAGCGTTGTGAAACAGTATTTTTATTTTTTTTTTTAAATCTGATGAATTATAGCTTACAGTGTTATAAAAAGCAGAGATCATTGTAAAGTAATACAATGCTTCATTCACAGAAGGTCGGAGCCTTTCCAATCAACCCCAAAGAACGTTAATCCTCAGTTATGCTCGGATACACTGCTTCTCATTGTTTTCCAATGTGATGCATAAATTTGCCTTTTGCAAATGTTTCTGCTATTTTACAGATGCTGCTAAGAAAAAAAAGAACAATTTATTATTTCATTGCGTTATTGTTGGCGACATTTGTGTGACTGATCTATCTCCAGCGTGATGATTAAAATTGAATCAGAATGGCAGAGAAATCTCCTTGGCAGCTGGGATGTTTTAATTTAACCCTGCCTCTTCCCGTCTCTCTCTGTTGATCCCCTGCTCTCTCCATGATGCCCCGTCACTGTGCATTAAAGCGGGAACTTGTGAATGGCGTGATTGTGCGTGGCGCAAAGAGGATGGCAGCTGCTGCTGTCGGGGTCTGCGAGGAGCTTATGTGAGCGTTCGCAGTGGGTATGAGTGTTAATGGTTATCCCACTGAGCCTGATGACTTATCCTTTATCCAGTGTGAGTGTGCATGTCAGTCTCCAGCAAAATAATATGACCCCTTAGCAGATTACATAACAGCACACGAGGGCCATGTGTTATAATCTGGTGCATTTCGTAATCTGGTGGGGTGGAGTGGGCTGCGTAGAAATCCCAGACTGTAAATGAGTTTAGAGAAGTTCATTCATTGTACAGATGTTGAGATTGTTGTTTTCTCTAGTACTATCAATCAATAAAAATAAAAAAAAAATCTGATTAATCACAGTCTAGCGCTGTGATTAATCACTAAAAGCTTAACTTTGTAAGCTTAAAATGTAAAAAATGCACATTTTCAAAATAATTTTTGCAAAAATGTTTTATTGTCTCAAACCACACATCTCAGTTTTCCAGATTTTCATATTCAGGAAGGTTTAAAATAGGTCATTTTGAATGTAATTCAGAAATGGTAAATAGTTGTGCTTTGGTGGAAAAACAATAAGTAAGCAATAATTAAGCTACACAGTAGGTTGGCTTTATTCAAACATCCATCACAGTGTCTTCTGTTAGTGTTTTTTTGGTGATAGTGGTCTTTATTTCACAGTAATCTGACAGGAGGGGGCAGGCTTCTGCCTGCTGGCAAAGGAACCGAGAATGGGATTCGAACTCTGGATGTCCACTTAAAGGTCCATAGCCTCTGTACCTGGGGTGCTCGTTCTAACTGCCTTGTCTTTTTTAAAGCAAAATTTTCCACTGAGCACACAACGCTGACTCTTCACGTTTGCGACTCTGCATTGATGAACACAGTACAAGACCGTGTAGCACACTGCTTTGAGCTTAGTAACCCTCTGCAGAAGAGAGACTTTTAGGTCAAAATAGGCAATGCCAATAATCTACACCAGGTAATACTATGCATTAAACAAATTAAGATTAGTTGCAGGTGTAAATGCGTTAACATTGACAGCCCTAGTTTTCTTACAAGAACTTTCATACTGATTGTTACTGGTCTTTACCTTGTTATTCTTCTTTCTTCCAGTGGTGATGTCTTGAGATAGTGGTCTCACCAGCCCAGTGAAGGACGTGCCAGTACCAGGCCTGCTGCCTCTAATGGGAGCTCCTGCTCCGCCATGAGTGCTCGCGATGGCGTTGGTGGCGTTGGTGGCATGGGCACCCTGGGCCGACGGCAGCGCTTTGAGAACTCAGAGCTCACCGTGCGCATCTATCCAGGCGCCCTCGCAGAGGGTACCATCTACTGTCCAATCAGTGCCCGCAAGACCACCACAGCCGCTGAGGCCATCGAACGCGTCATCGAGCGGTTGCAGCTGGACCGCACCAAGTGTTATGTGTTAGCCGAGGTGAAGGAGTTTGGTGGGGAAGAATGGATTCTGAACCCCACCGACTGTCCCGTGCAGAGGATGATGCTCTGGCCTCGCGTGGCTCTGGAGCACCGTCCGCTGTCTGGCGGCGATGATTATCGCTTCCTGCTGAGGCAGAAAAATCTGGATGGCTCTATTCACTATGGAGGCAGCCTCCAGATGTGGCTGCAGGTGACGGAGGAGCGAAGGCGCATGGTGGAACGCGGACTGCTGCCGCAACCCGATTCTCAGGGCGACCACGCCGATCTGTGCTGCCTGCCGGAGCTCAACGAGCGCTCGCTGCTGGACAACCTGCGCTCACGCTTCCGGCAGGAAAAGATCTACACCTACGTTGGAAGTATCCTCATCGTCATTAACCCTTTCAAGTTCCTGCCAATCTACAACCCCAAGTATGTGAAGATGTATGACAATCATACGCTGGGAGATTTGGAGCCGCACATTTACGCCGTGGCGGATGTGGCCTACCACGCAATGCTGAGGAGACAGAAGAACCAGTGCATCGTCATATCTGGGGAGAGCGGCTCTGGGAAGACGCAAAGCACAAACTTTCTCATTCATCATCTGACTGCCCTCAGTCAGAAGGGCTTTGCCAGTGGAGTGGAACAAATCATATTGGGAGCCGGACCAGTATTAGAGGTGAGGAATACGCTTTTATTCATTGGTTTTGTGTAGAACAAGTCATTTGACAGGACTTGAAAAACAGCACTTGACTTGAGGGCCAGTTGCATTTGGGGTGTGGAGTTGTTCTTCTACTTTTTCAGAAGTACTTCAGTAGAGCGTTCAAAAGACTCATTTATTTAACTACTTCAAGTAATTTTTGGTGACTAAGAAGTAATCAAAAGATTTTTTGCTGCTGACGTCACTTTTTGATCTCTTTTTAAAACCAGCTCTGCACACGCTTCCATCCACACATAAACTTTTTTTTTCAGTTCTTAGAACTTTAAGTGCCACTTCACAGTGATTGCAGATCCTGCAAAAATGTAAGACGCAAAGCAACCACAACGTGGATTTTTTTTTTGCGAGGTTTTGCATACGTTTTGTGAAACCTGGTGGTTTATAATCGTGGTTGTAATTCCTCAAGCTGCTTTGTGGAACAAAAGTGGTGCTAGATGACAGCGTATCTGCAGGGTGAGGCCTGTGTGCACCAGTGTGGGTTGGTTCTTAGTCCCCTGTAAAACATGTGGTCTTGTGGTTTGCTCTTGCTGCATCCTGAAGAAGTTTGAGAGTGTTGTGCTGGTGTGTGACCTAAGGCACGGTGCGGTCATGGGATTAAGGGGAAGGCTTGTCTTGGGAATGTGCTGCTTCGAGATAGACTGGTGCAGGTAGTTTTTCCAAATCTGCTGCATTTGAGTCTCATCCTTAGAGGTGTGGCGGAACTGGGGAAATGAAAAACGCAAAAATGGCTTCACATTTTAAGAGTAGTGGATGGTTTTGGACTTGATAGGAATTTAGCACTTGTGAATTTGACTCCTCCTAAAATTACTGTCTAGTTCCCCCTTGCTTGTTGCCAGAACTTTGGAAAATGGATGCTAGCTATTCTGGAATCTCTGCAGTCATAGTTTACACAGTGCGTCTTATTGCAGCTGCTTCCACACATAACATTAGTTACACATTGCTGCTTTTCTTGCCTCTGTCTCTTGTTGATCTTAACTGGCACAAAGAAATTTAGTAGAGTTTCTGTCCAGCTGTGTGGGGATTATTTGGAGAACAGAGGAGCCTTATCTGCATGCAGGCTGTGAATTATCAATGGTACAGTTCTAGATTCTTGTTTTTTTTTCTGCACCATGGAAATAGAGTCTCAAGGTGGATGTTGTAGAGGCCCAGCCTCTGTGAAGGAAACTGGTTGTTTTCTCATCACTCAAGACATTCCACTCATATTCTTTTTTTTCTTTTTTTTCCCCCTTCAGAGACCTGCAACTATAGTGCAATCCATTTCATGATCTTTGATGGGTACACAACTACACATTGTTTCTTTGCCCGGCCGAATTCCTGAGAGTTGCACAACATTGATCAATGGCATGCATAATGCTGCCTGTATGAAAAGGCAAATATGGGTTGTGTTAAGATTCTTTCTATATGTCGCAATGGGTTGCAATGCCGGCTGTCACAGCTCCTGATTGCTACATGTTTACTTTTTCTCCACTTTTTAAGAATGAGGCGGTGTTGTTACTTTGAGTTAAAGCAGCTAAGAAGGAATTTACTCTTGACTGTTTCATTTTATGCATGGAAATTCACAAGTTCACTGATCTGGAAAAGCTTTCATCTTCTGTTAAATGCTACAGTGGCTTTTTTTTCTGGTTAAAAAACCCCCCAAAAACTAAAAAAAACCCTCTCTGTACTGGGTCTTTCACCAAGATAATAATCCCATTAATGTATTCTCTCTTAAAAAAAACTAAGTTTAAAATAAATGTTTTGCATCAATGTCAAGTTGAAACTATGATCTCAGAAGCCAAGGTCAAAGGTAACCTAAAAGACAACAGTTCAGGCAGCAGGTAGCTCCACTACTCCACACTTTATTGCTTTCAGTTTGGTAAATACAGTCTTGAGGAATGCCATTGATGTGTGTGACTCTCTGGTTAATGTGTAAGCACATTGTCTTAATCCTCAATGCCTCAACACGAGTGAGTAGCTGTGAGTGCAGAGGAGCTGCCCGTAATTGTTTGCACAGTGAGATTGCATATCTGCCCTGATGGTGATTGATGCCCAGACTGGAGCTGCTGTGCTACTGCAGGGAGAGATGGACGACATCCGTGCAGGAACAGTTTACGTCAGTGGGATCGTTTGTCCATTTGCCTCTCTGAGGCTTTTTTTCTTTTGTTTTAGGGACGTGCCATGAGCGTGAGGAAGATTTATTAAGCAATGTTTTCATTGATATTACAAAAATCTTATTTTAGAGTGCGTTCCTTATGTAAATTTTAAAAACGTTACCTCTAATCTCTGCATGTAAAGAGTAGAGATGATAGGAACATTTTTTGATATTGGTATCTGATAATTTTATTGCTGTTTTGGCTGATGAATATTTACCAATGTGATATAATTTATTTTTTTTTTACCTCAATTGCTGACATTGCTTCTCTGCATCAGTTAAATCGTAATCCTGTGAAGCATAACTATTAGTCACATGACTAAACAAATACCACATTGTCCTCCAGAATTAGTGGAGAACACACTTAAATCTGGGGTTGAGGCAGGGTCAGATTGTTACCTCAAAATGACTCATTATCTGCATGTAAACAGTGCCACAGCAAAGCAAAGCCAACATTTACACTGTAAAAAAATAAAGTAAACATCGAGACCTAAGTTCATTGAAAGACATATTTTTTAAAACCTACGATAGAAAATGTCACTCATAAATAGGGGTTTATTTTGGAAACCAGCCAACAGTTGGAGCTCTTTGTCGAGATCCTGACTCTTGCTCTAGAGTTTCAATTATTGCAGCTGAGAACGAGATGAAAACATACTTTGTAAGGACACGTTGTGTTGATTAAATGAACTCGGAAAGTTTTGGCATTCCTTAAACACAGTGATTATTTCAAATGTAGGCTCTTAGAAGTCTGACAGGCTTTAATTTCAGCAAAGTCCCAGAGTCATAAAGTGATTTTTGCTATTCCTGCCTCGAGTTGAACAGCTTTGGACTTGAGCTGACCCTGTATTCTCAAGACAAATAGAAGCATACGTGAAATGTGACAAATACTTCACACACTTTTGCTGCAGTACTTATCTGCTGTCGGTCATCCCTCACAGCGTTAAGCTTTTTGTGGCAGTGTCGTCTGAAATGACGTTAAGCCTCTAGTATCGGTGACTGCCTGCATATACAGTAAAATGTACTGCTCTGTATTGTTTGGGTTGGTTTTATCTTCTATTGTCTCTGTTGTGGGACTGTTTATGCATGCAGAATTTCTTCATTCATTCTCAGAAATGGACCTCATGAACTAAAGCTTTGTGTGCTTCTCTTCTCAGTCTACATACGTTTGAGCTCTGGCAAGTGGGAAGTTATGATTTTAATGTATCTGCCTGGTATTGTCTTTTGTAAGTTTATCATGACCTTCTGTTCAACAACCAGGCGCGCTTTGAATTCTGGTGTCGGCTTGCTGAGTTGTGGGTTTTCAGGTGGTGGAATGATTGAAGGCGTGGCTGAACAATAAATCTTCTTGGTACAAAGTGCACGTTCTGGATTAACTGGATTAGTGTGAGGCCATCCTGGATCCCTAATATTTAAATAGTGGGCTGCAGAACCCTCTGCAGTTCTTTGGTCTGCAGTGCCAGATTCTTCAGATGTTGTCTTTAGTAAATGTTCAGTACTTGTATGGCAATTTATCAAGTCCAGAGAACCTCAAAGCGCTTCACACTACATTTATTGACCCATTGACACACACATTCATAATATTCATACACTGATGCAGGTGAGCTACTACATTGTAGCCACAGCTGACCTGCACCGGCGCAGCCTCTGACCACCAGCAAGTAAGATGGGTTAAGTGTCTCGCCCAAGGTCACAACAACTGAGACGGATTGGAGGTTCAAACCTGCAAGACAAAATTCCCAATAGGTTTGTGGCAAGTCAAACAGCTTGATGTCTCGATTTCAACCGGTCCAACTCCAGTCTTTTCTTTTTCAGCCATTGTGGTGTTTGTTTTCTGCTTTGTCTTGTCATCATTGTAATATTGACCCATTTTTGACCAAGTCTTAGGATTTGGCTGTAGAATACTTTGGTACACACGGGAATTCATTGTCGCCTCAGTGTCTGGCGCACCGGTCCTCTGGCTGAATGACAAACCCAAATCACCAACCCTCCATTCCCATACTTGACTGTTGGTTTGAGGTGTTTGTTCCCAGCTGTGACATTTCTAGTACGGTGCTCTATGCAAACAACATTGTTTCTGAAGTCTTGCGGTTCATTTAGGTGCATCTTTGCAAGTATAATTTGTCCTTTTTGCTTAAATAAGACACTTTCTCCTGGAAGCCCTTTCAGGTTCGGATATTATTTCTAAGACTTGGGAGGTGATTGTAGTATTAGTACTGACTGTGTGCATGTTAGGGAATCCTCTCTGGGTGAACTCAAGTACTAAGCTGTTTTGATAGACCCCCTTGGCCCAGTGAGTTCTGGAGCTCCTGTTGGGTTCCTTTGTGTTCCCAGCCAAAACAAATATCCCTGGTGTGAGTCATCCCAGGTCAGCAGTTTCATTGCTCAGCATCTACTTCAGTGCTTCTTCAGTATACTCCTGCACTAAAACAGAGATGCACTCATAATGCAGGCAGTCCAGAGCCCTCGCTATTACCAGGAGGAGTAGTGTTTTAATATGGGTTTTCCCCTAACTGGGTGAGGTCAAATAAGATTTACCTCAGGCTGAGATGGAGGAAAGGGCATCACAAGAGAGATGGGGAATGTAAGAGCCGGGATTATATTTCTTATTTGTCAGAGCTCTGTGTTTTATTGAAGTTAGATTATTGGTCTTCTTATGTAGTTGGGCTTTTTCTAAAACAAAGAAGTTAAATAAGAAGCTTAAAACCAAGTTTTTCTGCTATCTGGACTGCAGAAACTGCAAAAAAAGTTTCTGGAACAGCTGGGATTAGAAAAGATAAACTCAACACAGCTGATGTCTTTTCATATTTCACAGCAAAATATGGCAAGTCACTTCTCTGCTAAATTTCCAGCTATCGACTGGGAAATATGATTCCGTCTCAGTTTATTCTTACATAAGTACTAATATACATTGTTCAGTAACTACGTCAAGTACTGCACAACTGAACACAAAAGGTGAGAGAACATGAGACTAATGCTGTCTTCCTGCACCTTCTTTTTCTAGATAAAGCACTTTGATTCACAAAACTCCCTGATTTATTATGGTATCACTGTTGACCAGCACTTGCATTAGTAGAGAACTGCAGTGTCACCATGTTAAAATTGAAAAGTGTGAGCGAGTTGTCATTCAACCAATGGAGGCCACAGAAAGCCAGCCATAGGAAGTGGGTGTTGACACCAGTTGATTACATATTTTTGAGTAAAATTATAGTGCTATGAGTTGCACAAGCAGTTTATTGTTGGTTTCCTGTTGTACTTGGGAAATAATGTTTTATTTAATGAGAAACACTCTTGCGATGTTGCAACAACTTAAAATGTTTAAGTTCCTTGGTATGAAATGCTCCCAAAACCATCAAAGACGCTATTACTGAGGCACCTTGTCGTGATAATCGGAGGGCTTCATCTGTTTTTATCATCTTGGCAGTCGTTCCTATTGCTGATTAGATTGGCTCCATTACTCAGAGATGAAGTCATGACTCAAACTACTTAGTCTGCAGATAGACATCCAATGGAGGGCTTAGAAGTGGAAATCTCCACTGTTTCAACAGTTCAAGGGAAATTTTCACCTGGTGAGTCCAAACTCTTCTTTCGTTCTTACTACCTACTGAAGTTTCCCAGCACTCTCTTGTGTAGTACTTTTACAGTAGTGGATCTGCTAAATGTGGTTTTTAACACATTTTAGTTTGCTTTAATCTAAACTTTTGACTCACCTCCATTCTGATCAGAACATAAATATGGTGAAAAATGCTTTATCTCAACATGTTAAATGATCCCTACATACTCTTAAGAAGTGCTTTGTTGATTAGAGTTCCTATTAGTATTCTATTAGCGTTATAGTCTGGTATTTATTTGCAGATTACTGTTGTTTTTCTCTTGTGTCACAGAGAGGACCTTTTGAAGAATCAGAATCAGGTTCTAATAAATTACCTGGACTGATGATGACTTAAGCTGCCTATCTCATTTAAATGATTGTGTCCTCCTGCTGCTCTCTACAAACCTGGAATCTGTCATGACTCGGACTCATTAAGACAAATCCCAGGAAATGACTGGACATGACTCATCTTCCACATCAAAAGAAACTCTTGAAGGAAACCAAAACAGAGCAGTAAAATCCTAAAGGTCAAGTCATGCCTCGAGTAATGCTGGTATGCTGCAACAACATTTGCTATAAATTCTCTTCCTCCTTTTGTGCTATAAACATAAACACTAGTGATCTGTAGAAAAACAGAACCATGACAAATTACAAGGCATAATAAAGCTGCATATAGTCTGCATGTAGATAAATTATGTTTAAATTTGGCATTTCCTTCTGGGTAGAGATGCACCAATCAACCAGAGATCTGGAGGCCCAAACATTAAATATTGGAAATGTTTTCTGTTGATAACGTAAGAAGTAAAGATGTACCAGCCAGGAGTTTATTTATTTTATTTTTTCTTCAAAAATCGATACATTTGAAACCAGAGGTTTACATACACCTATTTACTTGTTTACGTACACACACTCCTTTTTTAATCAGTGTATGAAGTTAAATCACACCAAAATGTTCTTTTCTTAGGCCAATTATAATGACCAAAATTGTTCCTATTTGCTAAAGTAAACAATAATGAGAGATTTAATAGTTTCGGGTTTAAGAAATTCCAACATTTTCCCAATTTATGCGTTGAGCCACATGTCGCTAAACCTGAATGTTTATTTTTTTATTTGGCTCAAAAATAATGCGTGAAAGCTCAAGCTGTGGATTGTATTGGAATCTGTAATAATGGATCGGCAACCGGATCAAGAAAACTGGAAATTGTTTTCTGAAAGGAAAAGCTGACTGGTGCATCCCTGTGTTCAGGGTGCTTAGCTTATTGTAAAATAATCTACATATCATTTAGAATACCCTGTTCAAAACAATGAAAATGTCTTGTTCTCGTTCTTATTTCACCACATCTTCATTTAAGAAAGCATGCAGCAAATGTATAAATGTGTACATTTTGCAAATGTAGATTCATTTCGGAACCTTTGTTCTTTCCTTCATTTTATACAAGTATTCATTTCTACTTTTGCTGTTTAATCAAACGCTATTCACAATAATTCAAAGGCAATGACTTTTAACAAGCATGTTCTGCAGAGTTACAGTGTTTCGCATTTCGTTCAGTTGAAAAATGAAGAATTCAAGCAGCTGCAGCTTTTCACTTTGTGTTTATCTCTGCACCCCAGTGCCAGGCTCTTTTTTTTTTTTTTTTCCTGAAACTGTATACAAAAAAAAGAAAAAGAAACGGGCAAGAGCACATAGTCTTCCAGCTTTGTCATCCCATCTGTTGTATGTATAAGGCACAACTATGCTCAGTGGCTACATGAGGTCAAAGGTTACTGAGGGGTTTGCTGCTGGAATCAGTAATGCTCTTATGGTGACTGAGTTTAGTTTGTGTTTTGCCCAGATTTGGCAAAAGTTGATCCATCATCTAGATGGCTGGCCTACCATGTGCAGAGAAAGTACAAGTTGTTTAGAGCAATAGTGTTTCTGGAAAACAGTGGCTCACTTTAGTGATAAATGACGACTTGACTACAGTTAACTATTTCAGCTGCTCTCAAAAGCAAATCCTTATTTTCTATGCAGCAAAACACTTTCTTTAAAAGATTTCCGACTATGGAAATAATTTGTATCTTCTGTCTGTTCTCACTACCTTTTTGGGAGAGAAACACGAGCTTATTCATCTCTTTTAGCTCTGCTGGCGTTTTCCAGTCAAGTTGCTCATCGGCAGCTGTCCGACAATGTGCCTGTTTGTTTCCATTCACAGGCTCTTCATTTATGCTGCGGTTTGCAGGTGCTTCGTCAACATCGTCCCTTCAATGTCCCAGTCAGCACCTGCTGTCAGCTGTCCTGACGCCCCACTTGCACCTGCAGCAGCGCCTCACGCTGAAATGAGACGCACAGAAAAGCCGTTATTTTAAATGACGTATAAGCAGTGATGCCAGATGCAATCATAGTGGACCTGCTGTGATATCTGGAGTCCTTAATCAAGAGATTTTTGCTGCTCTTAATGCCGCTAGTTGTGATTTAATTTTTTTGTGGAAAATTTGGATGAAATGATAGTTTTGAGTCATAATTCACATTGGTAATGAGGTGGAACTATTGATAATCTCTTTCCTTTACAAAAGTTCATGACCATGTTGCTCTTAAGTAATAATTTCAAGGATTATTTATCCCCAAAAAATGGTTTGAGTAATATATACACAGTATTTCAAATACTGTTGTCAGCTTCTGGGTTTGAAGATTGAGAATAATACCCTTATTTAATCTTGAATTATATGGGGGAAAAAAAAGAAATTTTAATATTTAGTATGTCTTACAATTGCATATCTAGTTTATTCTTTTTGAGTGAATAAGCTGTTTATTTTACAGACAGACATGCTAGTTGTTGACTTTTTATTTAGAATTTATTTTAAAATTTTAATTAAGATTTTTAGGGTCCTAGAGTGTTGGTTTATTATAAAATGGGTAAAGAAACATTAACCTATTTTGGCTAATGTGGCCTAAGCACATTAGCCACTAACTTGATAACCTGAGCTTGATAACCCCGAGGTAGTCACAAGGACCGACACAAAGCTGGGGGGGAACCAGTTTCCTTTCTTTTTATGTTATTAATTTATAAAGTAACTGAGCTGAATTGTTGCAGTGAGAGGACATAGGTTTCTCCCGTCAAACAATTGCAGTATATTATTCATTGGCATATTGCTGCAGGCATTCACACTATTGAGTTCCCCTTTTCTGGTTGCTCCATAAATTTTGCCGCACTTCTTCTGCATACTTTGTATTATTTTCACCATTCAACTTTTAGACTATTCAGCTTGCTCTCCTAATGCCGGCTATATCTCTTCGTATTGATAACCTTCATACTTTTTATAATATTCAGTGTCTTTTTCAACTCCTCCCGATTCGGAGGGACTGACAGGCCGGTCCCGAGTGGGAGTCCGGTCCCGAGTGGGAGTCCGGTCCCGAGTCGGAGTCCGGTCCCGAGTGAGAGGCCGGTCCCGAGTGAGAGGCCGGTCCCGAGTGAGAGGCCGGTCCCGAGTGGGAGTCCGGTCCCGAGTCAAAGTCCGGGCGAAGCTCAACGTTTGGTCCACTCTTAGGGGGTTCTTGGCTCTGAACAACATCTGAATCATCTCCACTGCAGCAGACTGCATGTTGAATCCACTTCCATGTCTTTCTAAGATAGTCTTCCTGAAGATTAATTTTCCTAGGACGTGCCAGGGTTCTTCTGAAACATTGTATAAGCTTGTAAGCTTTGGAGGAACAGGATTCTCCATATTGAAGTTTGTAGAAATGTTGCCAGATAAATAAAATCCAAGTAAAATCACAGGGCTGCCTAAAAATCTTCTGAATGCGTCTAAAACCTTAGACCAGGATGAGTCAAGTTACTGAGAATTAATTAATTTTTTTCCACTGTTTGATTAAAAATAATAATAATAATAAAAAATCTACAGTGACGATATAATTTTCCCCCTACTCATAACCTTTTTTCTCATCCATGTTGCTGAGTCTTGAACCCCAGCTGACGGCTCCTTTAGATTATGCAGTCCTCCTTCCTTCACCCCTGACCCCTGAGTTCAACTATTACATAAATGCTGAAAGCGCTCCCTGCCCTCCACACTTGACTTGCATAAATCCTTGCAGGTGACCTCTCTCTCTTGCGAGGCTCTCATCTGCTGTGGAGTTTGTGGTCATCTTGTGCTTCCCACATGTCCAGATGTGGTGCAATAAAACTTTGTGTGAAAAGTGCAGACATCTGGAAAGGAGTAGAAAACATGAGGGATGTTACCCCGGAGCAAATCGCTCATGGAAAGATTATTCCAGTTGGCCATATGCAGCAGAGTACATTTTCCTGTAGTTTGTCTGTAAATTAGTTGATTTCACGATGAGGATTTTTTTTCCCCCACAGATTTTCATCTCAGCTGTTGTCCAGGTCACTGGAAATAAACATATTTAAGCAGTGATGAGAACCTGGTTGGAAAAATGTGGATGCAATTAAATCAGTACTTAAGTCTTCTTTGGTCAAAGAAATACCTTGAAAAGTAAAAACACCAGTTGCGTCTGAAGAAACCCCTGATCATGTTGCTGCTATCACTTGGCTTCACTAGGACTGTTCTTTTACTTTTTCTTTATACATCGTGTTGTTTTTACTCTGTTAACTTTTTGAATATTTTTCCAATGGTACAAGGATGGTTTCATCAGATCTTTGCTCATTTCTCATTCCTCCTCATACCCAAGGTTTTGAAAGAGTTTTGCCAGGCCTGGATGTTTTCCTTGGAATAAGGAAGGTTTCTGTCTTGCAACCCGACTCCTTAGTAGAGAAATATGGATAATACAGAAGATTGTTGTCACACGTAGAACAAAACCAGTTCTTGGCAGAAATTTCCGCAGCTGCTTCTTCTGTTGCTGTCAGTCATGGCAGCTTCCCTGACCAGTTTCTCTTGGAATTACATCCAGTTTTGTTACGTGGCTGTTGTACCGTATTTCACGAAATTGCAGTTTGGTTTTATAATTAAGTGTGTTTTTGTTTTAGAGATTATTCCACATGCTGTTCCCTTTTGTGATAAACAGATTCTAAATTTTTACCCTTTGAATGATTAACTTGAACAAATTTTTGCTGTCTTTCACTACATGTATCATGCTATAGAAGGACTTAAGATAACAGGCATTGCGCCAGTCATTTTAAAGATGCATATTGGTCCCCCGAAAAACGACAAAAACCCGGACATAATCATCAATTAATAAAATCCTCCCAGGCTGAACTTAAAAACTGGACCTTATGCTGCTAACACTTAGCTTTCGTCAACAACTCAGGTTGAAGTGAGAGCTCTGCGCAACGCAAGTAATAACCCGACTGGAACACGGTGCATTAAATAATAAAATATGAATTAACGAAGCTTCGAGGCAGATAAATTTTAATAATCAAGGTACTCGAATCACTCAAGGAATCGTTTCAGCCCTATCGTGTATGTTAACATTTTGAGCCAGAGCTGCACTGGCAACCTTCATAACTTCTTCTGAGGCTTTTTTAAAGACAATAGTGTGTCTTATTTTAATGGTTCAGCACATCTGTGTGTCTAGGAACAGAAATCCTGGCAGATTCTGTGGGACCAAACTGGACACACAGGCTGATGTTTGTCTCCCAGATCAAACTAATTGGATTGACCCCCTTTCTGCCCTGACCAGGTGGATTAGTTTTAGTGTTGAGCTTGTGCTACAGTAAGTCACCCGCCACACCTGGCTGCACCCTGTTGCCACAGTTTAACTCCAAGCTAATGTTGGACACACGGCGCACATATGAGCGGGTTGCGACTAGACCACCTGTTGCGACTTTGTTCCAGCATGGAAAGCCGTGTGGACGGAGATTTACTCTGTGTTGGTGTTGGGTAATGAGAGGGGTCAACATACACACACTGGAGGGTATAACCAACACACACACACACACACACACAGACAGACATTTAATCTGTCAGCTTGAGTTGAACATTAACTGGATTTTATTAGCATAAGTAGCTAACAGGAAGCTGTTGATGACTTTGATGCAGCTAAGTTACACATGAAACAGTTTTTTCTCTATTTGTGTGTTTTAGAGGGTGAATCTTTGTCCGTCAATGGAAGTCAGTATTTCTGCTCTTTTATTAAGATTCATTAAGAAGAATATTAATACCGTAGGTGACAGTGGGTGAGAGTTGCCTTTCCTTTTATTGTGCACCAAACCCACCGGGAGTTTTGTTGCCGGTCTTTTTTTGAAGTTGTAGTTCTTCTAAACTTCATAGTGTTTACAGTTGTGATGGAGGGAGAAAACAAAGATACCTGGTAGACTAATTGTTTCCATTCTAACAGTCTGTAGCTGGATCCTTAAAAAACTAGTGGACAACACATTTCAGTGTTTAATGGACATACTATTTTCATCTGTGCCAAGTGCAGAATAAAAGCTCGGAGGATGGAATTGGTTTTGGCCGATGTTAGTCGTTTTTTTTTACTTATCGTATTGTTTACATAAGTAAAACAATAGTACCATTGTAGTACATTTTTAACACTTTGATATTAAAAGGCACCCTCCACTAGCGGAGTAAATTAGCATTTCTGTTGGATGGAGTTGATCAAAGGTGAACTTCGACTTGGATTTCCGCTGCAGGCGGCTGAAGATGCCAGGAAGCGTATATGTAGGTCAGTCAGCTTTTCAGAAAAGCGGTGAAATAAATATTTGTGAGTTTGATCCTCCCTTCCAACCGCCAAAATGCAAGCAGCAGCTTTAAGAAGTGAGAACTACAAAAGTTAAGTTAAAAGTTACCTCATCCTTTTTATGAATGTTTTTTTTTTTTGATGCACTCATTTCTTTTTTTGTGTGTTTTCTTCAGTTCTGGTTACGCCCCATTAACTCACAACAACAACAAACAGCAGTTTTAAATTTTCAGCTTTGGAAGAATTTGATTCAAAGCTGACTTATAATTAGTCCCAAGTCTGTTGCAGCTCCTGCCGTTTTCCTGACTTCCCATGTGTGAACGCCGTAACTTGGGACGTGGCTCAGTGTTTTCCAGGACATTGTGTCCCCACCTCTCACTCCCCCTCACTGTAACATTCCAGCTCACTGTATGGCGGCCAGATTTGGGAAGCTTCTCTCTGCGCCTCGTGCATTTCCTCTTTTTCTGCTGATGTCTGGACTGCGAGAGGCTCCAGTTTTTATGAGCTCAGCGTTGAGTGGGACTTTTTTTTTTTTTTTTTTTGTAACTCATTTTCTCAGTGGCTTCATGAAGTTCTTAGCCAAGACGTTGAAGTTCTACATGGGGGAAACTAACAAACAGGTGGTTGTATTGTTTGTTTGATGCTGGGCGTTGGTGCTCACAGACTCTCCTGAGGTGGGACATTTGTCAGCTGTAAATGCAGCGGTGGCTCGCCGTGTTTGTACAAACACTCAGCCAGAATGTAAAGAGTCGGATTAAAGTTTCTCTGTGGCTCCGGATATCTTTCACCACGCCACAGAGCCAACCCCATGGCACACCTCCAAAAACACGGAGACAAAGCCACACACAAATCGCAGAAGCACGCACAAGACAGAGCAAAACATGTAAGGTTCTATAGACTAATGCTGACTATTGTTACCCACTATTATGTCTGGTAATCCAGGTAAACCCATCCGTACATGTACGCCAGGGGTCTGCAACTTTTACCGCCTAAAGAGCCGTTCTAATCTCAGTACTGGCAAATAAAACTTTAGAGCTGAAAACGTCACAAGACCTTTAGAAAAAATACAAAATAAAATAAATACATTTCTGAGAGTAGATATTCGTCTGCAAGAATGGCCATTTTACTTCTGTTTCTATAATATAAAACAAAGCATAGGATTTAGCAGAAGGTGGATGGATTTTTTTCCCCCCTTTGGATGGCAATTGAAGTAAAAAACATGGCTTTCACAGAGTTTCTAAAAACATATTACAGGTACTTTTAGTGTTGTTTTTTGTATAAATTCAATGTAAGTTTTGCAGGAAAAGAAACTGGTATTAAATCTGTATTTTTTTCTAAATGTTATGAACTACTTTTTGTCACAAAATAAAGACTTATCATATTTAAAAACATTACTTTAGATTTCTCTTAATTTTTATATTAGTTCATCTTAATAAAAAAGTTACTTATTTCTCTTTCCAATTGAATCGCGCCACAGCTTTAGCATGTATTCAAATGAGCTGCAGATCATTTTCACAAGTCCGGATCCGTTTTGTGCTGTTCTTATGGGTTCGTTTGGATCTGTTAGTCGTCTTCCAGCAGGACACCGAGGTAATCCCAGATCGCTCCTGTCTAAACTCGATCTGGTCCTAGACCTTTTTATGTAATGTTGTTTTCTCATCTTTTAATGTCACTGGCAACAACATGTCAGATAATGAGAAGCACCTGTTCTGCAAAAGGAGTGACTGAAACATTTACGAGCCAAACTGCTATCTCGATAAAGAGAAATCCCCTATTGACAGTGGCGGCACGGGTGACAGAGATTAGTGTTTGCTCTAACAGATAGGCCTGTTTTCCTAAAGGCAGAGCACATTTGCTCAGTGCTGGTTAAACACATCCTGAACATGCTGACAAATTGACTCTGGTCACTCAGCCGGCGGCCATCATCAAAGCGAAGAGCTGAGTGGAATGCCACCAAATTTGCCTCATTACTCAGTTTGATTTGAGACTGATAAGTGATGTATGTTATTATGAAACATTCCAGATATAAAACACTTTGATATAAACATTTTAGTTTTTGAATAAACTGTTTTTAGAGTGCTGTAACTAACTCTCTGCGTTGCAGTAGGAGTCCATGACCGATGCTGATGTCAGGTCCTGAATGACCAGGCAGATGGTTCTCATTCTTTCTCTGCTTATAAAACTGTGGTGCAGGTTGTCGGTACGAATACATTCCCAACCCAAATTGTGATATAGAAAGTGTTGGACTGAAAGTTCATGACAGAAAACTTCTGAGACGTGGAAATGATAATTATTGGCAGAACTTCATCAACAGCTAGGCTGATCAGTGGAGGACAAATCATTCTGCACATTCATATCAAGTGCTTAGGTGAAGAACAGCAGCTATGTATTCATGTCATCTAGATTTACTTGCATACAAACATCTCAATTTTTAAAGCAAAAATAACCAAAATAACCATGAAGCAAACTAATTACTAACAGCTCAGTGGTGACCAAGGCGTCAGAGTGAACTTCTATGATTGGCAACTTGGGCTTTAAAATTTGTTCCTGTGATACTCTATAAAGTCAGTTTGCTCCCATCCCATAAATAAACACGTGTTGACCAGTAAAACGCACTGGTGTGTGACTCATTCATCGTCTTTCAGGGGTTCACAGGCGTACTTGAACCCGACATTATCCCCACCCAGCCAACGAAATAAACACGTTGAGAGGAGAGGCTCCGAGCGAGGAATGTAAGTGGATGCTGGTGTTGGAACGTTACATCATTAGAGAGCGCAGACATGTAAACACTTGTCCAAACCATTAAAAAAACAAGCCTTTAATTATTCTGCAGTCTCTATTTTGCAACTATTAATGTGAAATGGTAAGCCCAAACTTTTTTTTTTTTGTTGGAACAGATTGACGTTTTCTTGAATAACATTTTTTTTTTAATCCAGCCCCTACTTGTGAAAATTGTTATAGTTAATGTTTAAATACATTCCAACAAGTTCTGAAAAGCATTAATAATGCACAGACACAATTTCCACTGCTGTAAAAAACCTAAACAACTTAATGTTTTCATTTAAATCTACCTCAGGCTGAGCTCACTGAAGTCCCTCAAAAGACTAAACTTCTTCTTATTTGTATGGTGGTTGTGTTTTATTTCCTTCTCTGGCAAGTTGATCCCGCGTTTATATCCGTCATTTGCTATTTGACGGCCAGTCCATTACTAATGGTTCTGGATTCTGTGCTTTTCTGTCCAGCTTTGCTTTTACTGCTGTTGGATCTACGGCTTAGATCAGCGCCATGCTGGGGAAAAAGGAAGTTTCTGCCAACCTAGCTCTATCCAGTTGTGATTGTAATTTGACTTTCTGTTTTTCATAATTTTATCAGTTTCATTATGATCCTGGACACAACCTAGTCACTCATAAACAGCACAGTCTCTGCCATGTCATGTCATTTAATTTTCTAATGACCTCACCTGATTCATCAATCAATGTAAGATGTATTAACACAGATTTTGTTTTTTATTTGTGTGTAAATTGGCTCACCAGCTTCATGCTGCCCCCTACAGAGCCTAATGTAGCAGTAAAACACAACAGGATTACCTTACAGTTTTACTTTTAACCAGTCGTCTTCAGAGTTGATTTTTGCTCATCTAATCAGACTTTTAAATTTTTTTTTAGAGGTTTACTTACATTTTTGGTTGTTTACAAGAAATATTTGAAGAGAGCCTTTCGTGTTGAAGATGCAGAAAACATAGCAAGTGACTTTTTTTTATTTCTACTTTTTTTTTAGGGAGTTGTTTTTATAAGCTCCATTCAGCTTCTTTATGGAGCCACTCATATCTTATCTGTTTATTTAACCGGGGCGTGACACTTTATCCTAAAAGTAACACTCTGCGGTTTTATTATTGATAGAGGTTTCTATTTAAGCTATCACTTGGACTTAGTGGCTTCATAACATCACTGCATTTGGATGAGGAGACCGACCCGAGCCGCGCCCATGTCTGCCCTGCTGCAGTTTGCTGGCAGACGTTCAAGCTGGATGAGGGGAAGTCTGTGTGCTGCAGCACGAGGCTCAATGCGAGCGAAGCTGGTGGGCCTGTCAGAGCTGTCATTAGCAAATGATAACACGATGCAAGCTAAAATATTCAGCCGCTTATTTTGGTGGCTGAACATTGTGGTGGGCGCTGTGGTCAGTCGGACCCAACAATCAGGTTTTGTCTCTTGGAGATGTTGGTGGAGTGACTCAGTTCAGTGGGGTGAGAGGAAGGAATGACAGCATTTCTCTCCAACGCTGCAGAGAGACTGATGGTGGAGGACACGCTGCTCCTCCATCATCAGCAGAATGACAAGTGGATTCAGTTATGTTTTCTTTTACACGACGTTTAACTTTTTCAGGCTTAGCTTTTATATACACACTCGACAGCTGCGTCTCCACTACAAATGTGTTCAAGTCTCATGCTATATTTTGCTAATGTTGAAAAAGCACAATTTAGGGGCGTGCCATGGTGGCGTAGGGGATAGCACGACCCAAATTTGGAGGCCTTGAGTCCTCGACGCGGCCGTCGCAGGTTCGATTCCCGGACCCGACGGCATTTTCCGCATGTCTTCCCCCCTCTCCTTACCCCCTTCCTGTCAGCCTACTGTCTAATAAGGGACACTAGAGCCACAAAAAGCCCCCTGGTGGGAAAAAGAAAAGACACAATTTCTCAATTGCAGAGTTTCCGTCAAAAAAGACAAGAATTACATTAAAACAAGTCAACACTTTTCACGTTTGAGTGTAATGAAGTTTTTCTACTCTTACTTCAGTAAAAATTTGGACTACTCTAGCCAGAGCGAGTACCGTAATTACACTGAATGAAGAACAGAGTGTTTCTGTTCTTCAAGCTCGTTTTTACCATAAAGACACCAGACCCACACCTACAGATTAAGTGAAAGATTTTATTTGCACACAAGCTTCATCATTTTATTATTATATATCTACTGCGCCATTGGCAAATAAAATAAATATACAGTATTTGTCTATATTATTACTTGAAGTACTTTACCTTTTTCTGACATACATACATTCCCTACTGTAAGTATTTCATCATTTTTGTTGGGAAAAAAAGTGGATTCGGACAATTTTCTTATGCCCGACTGTATTTTGCAGTTTTTATGCATTTATGTTAATTTATTTAGCTTTAAAAATACCAGAATTCATACGTACCCTAATATTTTTGTCTATCTGATTACATAATTTTTAAATATTAAATTTGATGTCATGATCAGTCACTGACTACTTGGATATTTTTATTTTTTTTTTTTTACCAAATAGTTTTTACTTTTTCTTCAGCAAATGTATGCTGTGCTACAAATTTTGACTTATATTTATGAAATTTCATCAGCCTTTTTTCCTCTTTCTGCTCTCCTTTACCTCCTCTTCATCTTCTTCCTTCTCCGTACCTATCATTTACCTAATCCACAGAAAACACTACTGTATTTTTCATCTGTAAACTCGTAAACCTTGCTCTAAAGCCAGACGTTTGCTGGTCCTGTTTGTTTGGCCTTTTTTCCATCTGACTTAGAGGAATTTCTGCACAGCGTAATGAATGTTATGCTGTAGGATGCAGATTGGATTATGTAACACGGGGCCAGAAGTTCAGCAGAGGAAAATTAGTACTTGCATGGCAGGAGGAGTGAGAAGGGGTATGGCTCAGCAACATAACCGACTGGCGCAGTGTGAGAAAATGTTTTTTATCAGATTTTGCCATCAGCTCAAACTCTTGAATGAGATGAGAGATTAACTTTAGGAGTGCGGTTTCAGCAGAGATGCAGCGATCGTCCTGTCCCTCCCAGACATTAACATTTTGGTTTTCTGTGAGATCTGAGCTGTTGATTGCGATTTTGACCAACTTTTATATTTACTTCCAAGAAATGTCACACGAAAAAGTAAATGTGGTGCAGATCTGCAGATTCACGGTTAACAACAGTAACAAACTGCTCCCACATTTGTGACATTGTTGCTGTATTTAGTGATTTTTCAAACAAAAAGTTAGTATCAACCAAAATCTTAATCTGCAGATCAGGCTTTTTAAAGATCAGTAATCAGCAATTGGTGCTCATCTACTTAGAACTTCCATCCTTTTAAGCCTATGTAGGCGTCGACTAAGAATATTTGTTTTGTGTTGAGCAATATCAGGTCTTCTGTTTGTCTCTGTATTTCTACATTATTTCTCTATTCTTAGACAAAGTGCTGCTGCTTGGTATCGTTCTGTCTCTTGCAGTAATTGGCTCAGAATTTGACATTCCAGCATCAGGTTTAGTGAGGAATCTGCTAATAACGCTTCCAGTCTCTCCATACCTTCCAGATGATTTTCTGCAAATAAATTCTCGCATGTTTATCCTGCAGTATTTGGTTTATGGCTGTTCCTCTGTCCGCACAATTTCCTGCATAACCGTCTCACTTTTCAAACAGTGAAATCTCGTGGGCCTGTTTACATTGCCTGAAGCTGAGGATGCAGTCTTATTTGAAAAATTCATCCAGACGTTGACTGTTTACCGGCTGGCAGGGGAAGTTAATTTGCTAATTTTCAAAAAGAGTATAGTTTGTGTTTTGCTTTTGTCTTTGAGGGAGGCTGGGACTGAGGAATGTTTTCCACTCATCAGCTTTAATTCAGAGGTTTATAAAAGATGTCTCTGATAGCTGAGGGGATTATTTTTCTATTGCCTTTGCCTTTTAACTCCATCGCCGTGTCTAATGCGTACTTCCTTCTCACTAACATAAGAGGACTTTTTGGTTTGGCCAAATACTTTATTCAAGCTTTGCTCCTTTAACAAGCCGTCTGTCTTTGTTTTGTTTTTGAGGAATCAGCTGAGAGCTTGACGAGAAGATTGTCCTAATAGGAAAATCTTTGCATGTTTTATGTATTTCTTAGTTCTTGTCCTCTGTATAAAACATAGCTTCTGTGGCTTGAAATGCATTAGAAGTGTCTGTTTTTCCAAGATGGAAAGAACCAGCTGGCCTTTGACCTCTGTTGACTAAACTCAGTCTAGCTCTAGTTTTATTCTGCTCTTTTCCTTGATGGAAAGTATGACGTGTCAGGTGTAATACCTTTGGTTTCTGGATTATTTTATCTGACTGGATCATCAATTTAATGTTAAGACACCTAAACAGCAAATTTGACTTCAGTGAATACTGAAATGTCATGGTTAACTGTTAGCAGATTATTTACTGATGAGTGGTGCTGTAGTTTAAGAATAGGCTTATATGTCATGTTTTACAATGGCAGGTTAAACCTGTACACTGGGCCAAACTTTAGAATAGAGTTCAGTGTTTCCCCCAGTGCATTATAAGCCTAGAGGGCCACCAGGCTTTACTTCTACCCTCACCAGACTAAGCATTACTTATTTATTTAAGACGGTTTGCATTGTTTAAGACTTTCTAGTTGGTGTTCCAATCTTTCAATAACACATAATTATCAAGTGATATTTTCAAATTTCCTGTCAAATTTAAAATGTTTTAACTCAAAAACACAACAGGCCGCTGGATGAATGACTGCGTTAGCGCCCAACCACCAAGTATAGCAAGTTTTCAGGGGGAAACCTTGCAGCTTATTAGGGCAGTCGCCCAGGGTGCTATTTTTTTGGAGCAGGTCCAAAGATTCATTTGATTTATTTTAAGTCAATGTGTATTTTGCAAACATTACACTTTATATAAAACTCATAGGTGCAAATTAGTTGAATTGTTTTAATCCTTTGGGAATTTTATGAATATTAACATTATTTAAATATTTGAAACTTAAGAAGTTGCAGTCGATTTCTGCGGGAACAACACAGTTATTGACTAGCGGATGTATTAAACGTACCATTCATTGATTCATACTTGCTGATATATATTACTAAATATTAATGTATTGTAATTTGCATTAGTAAAATAATTTTTCCTTAGTGGACAGGGGCACCAAAATGGGCTGCAGCCCAGGGGGCCACATCCTCATAAATCCGGCCATGCCTGTACGCTATGCTCAGACTTTTAACACAGCGGTAGTGACCGCCAGAACCCACAGCCCACTGTGCTTTCTCTCGGCTAGAACCCATGACTGCACCTCTCACCGCTGTGATGAAACGACCACACAGACCACAATCCACCCAGGGAAACTCGGCCTTAAGATTACAAGGGTCGCAGTTATGAATTGGCCCCGGGACAATGCAACGGGCCCACACACACCACACCAGTAGGAAATAAACTGCGTGTACGACGGGTCAACTTAGCTGCGGTTTTGCTTTGTTGTCGTCATGCTGTGCAGGCGCTGTAGTGGAGGAATCAGCTGGTGGAAATCATGGAGTAGGATATGAATCTGCAGAGGTCCAATGAGCAATGCTTTCTTTGACTGATTCAGATTTGGGTAATTTTCCCCCGTTGGGCTGTTGGGGGAAGAAATGCTGAATGTTTGGTGGCACATCCTGGAATCCAAGTGTGGTCAGAGGAAAGCTTTTTTTTGTTATGTCACAACCCATTTGGTTTAAGCGCTTTAAAACAAAAACAAAGCTGTTCCCAGTGTGACTCACATGATCCCTAAACACAAGGCAGTGTGAAAATCGCCAAGCTGTTGATGATGTGCAAAAACACGATACCTAAAAATAAAGAAACTGCAAATTAGGTCATCCTCGTCCCATTTAGCGTCACATCACTGAAACAGCTTGATAGCTAAATACTCTGTACAGAACAGCATCAAAAGTAATGACAGAAACTAGTTTGATTCCAAAGAAACAAGGAACATTTGCTTAAATGCAGTCTCTGTCGGAGATTACATTGTATTAAAAATGTCTGACTTGAGGTTCAGACTCTTATAAAACATGCAGAGTGGCACTGAGATTTTAAACAATGTCTGATTTCTATTTTACTTACAATCAGGAGCCTAACTTTGTTTCGAAAGGTTTTTGTCAATAAAGTTTTTGTCAATTCTGCATATTTTCTGATTGCACTTTAAAGATTTCCTTTAAAGCACACTTTGGCTTTGGCTGCTGTTTTACTTATTTTTAATTATATAAATAAGTAAAATTCATTTTTTTAAATGATAAAAATAAACAGGACAAAAAATGAATCTATAGCTGCCAAACTGTGTCTGAGTCCTGGTCGTCTTTGACGTTTAAAATCCCATCTTAAGTAGCTACTTTACAAAGTTGTTTTCATGTGTAGTAACACATGTTAGAATTTGTATTAATAACTTATAGTCTTAAGTCAAGTATTTAGTATAAAAATATTAATATGTACAAATACACCAATCAACCAAAGATTGAAATGAGCAGGTCAAGTACTGAGAAATCATTTCTTGTTTATTAAATGCAGTTAAGCCAAGAAGTCCCACAATTATCAGTTCAGAAAGAACCATTCAACAGCATTTACTTGGCTTTTTCTTTTAGTTTAGTAAAGAAAAAAAAGATCTGTGAAAATTGAAAAGAGCCAAAAAAAATCCACAGAAAAACTGAGAATGTCTCCAGTAAACCTGATATATAAATTTTCAGAGTATCGTTACATAAACATACGGTAACCATACTGTACTATAAGCGAGCATATATGTTTATGTAGAAGATTAAACTAATGTATGCCTGTTTTAAAAGAACAGAAGGAAAAACAAAGACTAGATATGTAAAAAACCAAAAAGCCAAAAAAAAAGAAATTCCAGAAAAATTCAGGTTTGGAAAAGTCTCACGACTCACTGTCTTTGCCATAAATAGCTTTTAATTTGGAAATGAGGTGCTGGATTAAAATCATGTTACCTTGATGTCTTTTGGATCAAAGAAAAGGGGAAAAAATATTACTTTTAATTCTGACGCAAAACTAAAACTCATATCCCAGCATGACTGATCCATAGCCAGACATCCAGGGTTTTTTATTTTTTATTTTTTAACATCATCCTGGGGGCAGCCTGCGCTCAGACACATTACACCCTGAACACCCTGGCACCGCCTCAAGTCTGCCACTGCTCTGCCTTTTGGCTCGCTCTGTGGTCTGAGGCCAAGAATAATGTTGTTGACCCGTTAGAGTAACTGAAGTTGTGGGAATCATGTCTGTCTAAACACAGTCAGTCCTGCTGTCCCACTAACACTGTGGGACCGAGAGCAGGGAAGATTATAATCTTTTAAAAATGTTGTTATTAGTATTATTTTACCCAAATGCGTTGTAGTTTTGAACTGTAGTGACAGAGAGGTTCCTAAATGGTTCTTGACAGGCCATGCAGGAAGGAGAATGGACACATATACATCGTTGTAGTTAGCCTGCAGAACGATTTAAAATATTTGTCGTTTAAGGAGAAGTTTCTGAAATTAGAACTTTGCTTTGAGATCTCTCTCAATTTGATTCACGCATTTTTTAGATTTATTTATTGATTGCTTAATTGGTCTTCTGCAAATGATTTGGATGTTGCTGAGGCATAAATACCGTCCAGCGATTTCCTCATGCGTTAAGAATCTGGATTTCTTCACCTTTGTTACACAGAGCAGGTGAAAGGACGAACCGGAGCTCAAACATAAATCAGCTCTCTGTGTTTTAGTTGTTCCACATCCTGCTTCCTGCTGAATGTTAACAAAAAGCCCAGAAACGCTCCCAGTACCTGGGGTCCGTGACCTGACAGCAGTGTGAGAGCTGCAGTTCTCGGTTTTTATTGGCTAAAGATGCTGGAAATTTTTATCATCAGCTAAGAAACTGTTGTTAGTCTGTCCCCGTCTGACCTGCAGTCACTGAACCAAGCGGATCAGCTCAGTTCATGGAGAGAGGGTGCCATGAACAGCAAGCACCTCTTGAAATATCGACGCCACATGGGATGCAGAGATATGATCACTGTTCTTCATTTTGACCTTGTGGGCCAATAGAATCTTAATGTTTTATAGCTTTTTGGTAAACAAAGTTTGTCTTGATAGTATGATATCTACTAGGTGTAACACCAGGAGAACTTCTTCCAGCACTTCAAACATGGTGACCATGTTTGAAGTAGGAAGACCATTGCCTTCCTACTCAATTTTCTTCTCACTTCACTGCTCCATCTGAGATTTCTCCCATTGACCTCGATTCCTCCAGTAGAACCGGGCCAATCGGCAAACAGAAGAAGTCGTGAGTGATGACTTTTGGATTTGTAGTCTGCCTGTAGTTTAAGCAACGGCAGTGGAAGAAGTGAACGAAACTGTTCAGTATGTGTTAGCCATGCTTCCAAATATTGAATTAACGTTAACGACAGTGGCAGATGGCTATTCAGAGTTCAGGCAATTTCCAGTGAGCATCATAGCATCGAATTGACGCATTACATACTTCACAGCCAAACGTTAGCGATTGGTAACATTTAAAAGTTCAACGCCTCCAGCGAGCAAACATTTCTAAAAAGTTTAGACTCCAGACCTTCCATATTAAGTGAAGCGTAGAACAAAGGACTACACTTTGTTTACCAGGCTACATGACCAGTGAGCATTGTAAAACATCATCTCCTGATTTGCTAGCAACTTTTAGCTAGCCGTCTCCACACTTAATGCTGCTGCCTTGCTGGACACCATTATTTAGTCTGCAGGTTTGGGATACTGGGATGAATAAATAAATGTGAGGATATTTTCCTTCAATCTGTTTTGGTCGTATTGGGACAAATACTGAGAGGTCATAGCTTTTATTACAGCTGGAGCTATTTCTTGGAGCGTGTTTGTAAGCAGCGTTCGGTGAAGGGCGAGGTCAGGGAGGGGTGTTTTCCCTTTTCACAGACGAGAGGCTTTAGACAGCTCTTAGTGCTTCGCAGAGGAATTTGTTTACTTGTGGTGGAGCTACAAATAACTGTGGGGTTTATATATGGTAAAAAAAAATAAAATCTTACTTCCCCTCCAGGCAGCCATACAACAAAAACAGAGCTGTGAGGGGAAATACTGGCTCGTCTTATTGCAGCACCACCACTACACATGTTCCACACAGCCACATGGATCTCATTACTCACTGAAGACTCCCCCTTATCCTGTTGGGCCTTCTTTAGTCTTTCTCTGGCAATTTGTCCGACGCTTTCTTTAAGACATCCTGGCAATCTGTTATTAATCTCCGTCAGAATGACATTGTCTTAACCGAGCCGTCAAAGTTTGTGCTGCACCAGCCTCTGTAACCTCGACCTCTTCAAGGTAATCCAACATGAGGCTGAATATTCTCCACACTCGATTCCCATAAAGACTGTCCACACCTAAAGTCGACTCACAGCCTGACCCTTTCTGCCACTAACTTCTGTGAAATAAATTTGAAAAAAAATTACACTTTTGTCTGTTTTCTTATTTTTCTGATCACATCTTTCTGTTCTGCCCCCCGCAGGCGTTTGGGAATGCAAAAACAGCCCATAATAACAACTCCAGTCGCTTTGGCAAGTTCATTCAGGTGAACTACCAGGAGAGCGGCACTGTGAGAGGGTAAGGAAGACAAGTATTTACCGCTTTCTGCAAACCTACTTCTTCTACATAGCTAACGTTGGACACAAATTATTTGTCAATGGTAGATTTGAATGTTTAATCTGACCTTTTAATTTGATCAACATGTGTCTGTAAGTAGTGATATTTGAGTGGCTCAACAGGAATCCTGACTTGAATCTGGTAGAGATTCTGTGAAGGGAGCTTGTAACATCTCTTTATGTAGCAACACCGCAGTATGTAATAAAATCAGACTTTAAGATGTAATAAAACATAATTAAAACCGCATTATGTAATAATTGAGACAAACTGTGATCAAATCCATTTTGAATCATTTTACTTTGATTGGTATGTTGGTCAACGCTGACAGTTTGGGATATGAAACTGAAAAGGCAACTAAAAATTGGGATTTATTGACAAAAGTTTCTATCTAAATGCATATAGGATTGTTATTTAAAGTATAATAATTAGGATGAACATGAACAGTTTGTGATTGTTTATTACACAATTCACCCCATTATCATTTCTAAAAAAAAAATGTACTACCGCCGCATTTGGTAGTAATACACACAAAATGTAGTAATGTTGTTACATATGCGGCAGAAAGTTCTGCAAAATGAGTTCAAGCATTTATTACAGTTTGCATTGATTTTTAAATGATGCGTTACAGTTCTAAAAATTAGGGTGATGGCAAAGTGGTCATCCAAATAGTCAAAAAAAACAAAACAAAAAAAAAACAGTGCAAATGAACAAGAGGCTGGCTAGAAAGTAAAACAAAAGTTTGATTGCAGTATTGCCAATAAAGATTTTTCTCTGAGTACTAGGACTGTCCCTGATACTTCTTCCCTTCCGATACGATTCAGATATCGCAGCTTTCAGTATTGGCCCATACTAATATTGACCCGATATAATATTGGCACAAATCAAACGTACTTTTATTACTGGGTTTGTAGTGTGGAATGTTAGAAAAGGCTTGATCCGGGTTTATATCGGAGATTTAAGATGCAGGCCGATATAATCCTATGCTCTTTTTTTTTTTCTTTTTACTGATATCGGACCGATTTCCAATATCAGGTTATAACAACCCTACTGCATAGCACACATAATTTTCAAGATGTCTTTTTTTTTCTCTCTCTTATTTCTATTTTTATCTTAAGAGATGCCACTCTTTTCCAGTCAAAAATGATCTTCATGGAGGAATAAGTTTCCATTTTAATCCGAGGACTTGAAGAAATTTGGTCTCAGCTGTATTTTTTATTGTTCTGTTCTTACAGAGCGTATGTAGAGAAATACCTCTTGGAGAAGTCGAGACTGGTCTATCAAGAGCACAATGAGCGGTAAGTACGTCTCTACACTGAGATTGGATTCAGAATGTCTGACACACATAAACAAATATATGCAATTTTAGGGTGTTGCACTCCATAGCATACAAATCCTATTTAAATGTGTAAGAACAGTATGTTCAAAAACTCACGATATAACCACAAATCAAAAATCTGAGGAGATTGCTGCCTTTGTTAAATTTTAAATGGGAGTATTGTAAATTTAAGGTGAAACTGCTCACTTGCACTGTGTGAGCAGTTCAACTATTTCACCAAATAACTGATTGATTTTTGCGGAGATGGAAAACGAAGGATTTCAAACTACCAAAAAAAGGATATAAAACTTTTTTGCTGTTTTAGTGAAAGTGTTTCTGGGCTCCGAGTCTATTTACTTAACCATCCATCTATATATTTATGATGTGTTTTCTTTCCTCCTTTTCTTTTTCTTAGAAACTACCACGTGTTTTATTACCTGCTGGCAGGATCGAGTGAAGAAGAAAGAAAAGCCTTTCACCTCAAGAAGCCTGAAGAATATCATTACCTCAGTCAGGTAGAGGCTTTTATAGCACAATAAATGTTTCCCATGTGTTGAGCATACTTTCTGTTCAGTTTTTCTGCCATCAGCTCATCATTCTCAGGGTCCAGGCGCAGGAAAACAAAAAGTCGGGACGCAACGGAAACGCTCTTGGTGGCTTTTTAACACAAACTAGTTACTCTTTTCTTTGCAAGCACATGATATTTACCATCTTAATTCTCTCATCTGTTTCCACAACACAAGCCGCTTAATTTGTTTGCTTTGCCTTTGTGGGAGTATTTGTGATAATAGCTTCTGCATATGCGTTAGTAGGTTTCAGCACATGCTTTCTGACTCATAAAACGGGATAAGAGGAAGGGGAAAAAGCTCTGTTGTGTTCCTTGCTACAAAAACGAGTTTCGCATAAAAACACATGAAACATACGGAATGCGAATGTCCTATAAAACTTGTTGCCTCTTTGCCTCTGGGCTTTCATAGTCACGATATGACAACCAGGGACCTGGTTCCTCCTCCTCCACCTCCTCCGCCTACGCAGAGGAGAGCAGGGAATTCCTCCCATTCCTCCCAGCCACCGGCGTTCACATGCAAACATGTGGATACATTCGTGTGCTGCATGTTGTTCACATCCTACTGGTTTACTTTAGCGCATTGTTTTGTGGAGTTTAAAATGAAACTCAGTCTCTTGCACCAGTTTTCTAAAAAAAATTATTTTTTTTATTTTAATTTGAAAAACTACAGATTTACATGAAATTACATATTCCGTATCTCACTCATCTTCCCAGTTTCCATTTTTTCCTCCAGTATCGATCATTTCTAAACTACAAAGTCATGTCTTGACTGCACTTTCTATGCATTTTTCATTTTAAAATTAAACATTTTTTCATAAATGTGTGATAACATGTGTGTATTACAAATATTTGTGTAAACTTCAGGTTTTAAATACTACACCTAAAGAAAATGCACTGCATGTATAGATGGATGGATGGATGAATATAAAGACAAATGTATTGATAGATGAACAGATAGATAGACTTGAAGGTTAATTTAAAATTCTTCTAATTTATAACTGTGCTCTGTTATAAATTAGATTATATTAGAATAATGTTTTTTTTATCATAATAATCTTTATTTTGTTTAGAAATTTTTATGAACAGGAAATCAAAAAAATGTCATGGCTAAGACAGGCATTAATTCATCATTTATTGTGATTACTACATGAAGAAAGAGTGTGTTTACCTGCTTTCTTCCCTGTTTGTCTCTAATATCTGCTCTGTGTTTCTGTGTATGGATGTTTACTCCTCCGCTTTTAGTCATGTTATTCAGTCAGACCAAATAAGCATTAATCTGCGCTGTGATGAGCTGGTCATTCTGCTGCTGTTGAAATGTCTGAGCCTCTCTGTTGACATGCCGCCGTCTAACCCTGACCCCGCCGCCTGTGAACTCTGCCCTAACATTTCCAGATGACAAAGAAACCCAGCAGCCGTCCGCACTGGGACAGTTACTGTGAGAGTGAACCGGTCAGTATATGAGCCTCAGCTGAGTGTCAACTATCTGCACCGTTTGGGGCTGGGGGATTAAATTTAATGTCACCTGAACGCTTTGGGAGCAAGCCACACCTTTCCTGCACACCCTCTCCCCAAAGTCCCTTTCCTTCACTGGTTTTGTTGCTTTTTGGGGTATTTCCTGGTTTGGGTTGACTTGTGTTTATTTTAGCTCAGTTTGTTTTTGCCTTCCCCTTCGTTGTTCTGCTTTAAGTTATGCTGGTATGTCTAGTCACAGAAACTCTCTCTGCCTGTTTTGAGGTTGATCATTCCCAATCCAGCATTTCCACTGTAAACAGAGCATTTAATCCACCCATGTACTCATTACTGAGTGTTTTATGCACCCAGAAATATTTTAAAACATTGTTCTTTTTTATGATTATGGAACAACCAGTTTGTCCATGTTTCAGCCAGCTGACCCAAAGTGTGCAGCATTATGCACCATGCAGCCAGAAAAAACTTGCGTGAAAGGGGCTTTAAAATCTCAAAACCAAAATGATTAAACGTTTTAGCAGTTTTGAAAACACATTTTGAAACATGACCCTGGTAAAATGACCCACATCTGTTGAGTTTTTAGACCTGAGTGAATTAGCACTCACCGTGGAAATGCTGGTTAGTGATCAAAAATGATTGCTTGTAATTGGTTGTGTATTTGCTATTTGTGTTCTCTGCTTTCTGTTTTTTCCCCACTCTTGTTTTCCACTTTAAAATATTGCTAAAGTGCACCATCTTTGATGTAAAACTTTAGAAAAGTGTCGGGGAAACAACAATATTTATTTTTATGTCTTGATTAGTAATTCTTCAGGCTGTTTCAGTCCAGTGTCTGAAATTATTATAAAGTCGAGGAGATTTCAGAAATGTTTTTTTTTTTTTGTAATTGAAATAATCTTTTGCCATTTTGTACTTTTGCAGTTTTGAGCCATTAACCCTTTTGTATCTGACAACCAATCATTTAGAGTAATTTTCTCTACTGAATTTGCTTCAAGGAAATGTGACGTTGAGCCACCGAATAATATCTACTAACGGGAGATATTTAATAATATAGAGTAAAATGAAGTTGACGCTGAACTACAGTGAGAAATTATGCCTAATACTCGAGTACAATGGTATGAAAAATAATAGTTGGAAGGTGTGAATTAACTAACGCGAGGATTTAAATGTAACTTATGAGTTACAGACTCCTAATCTCCTGTAACAAACCATGTTGTGTTGACACAACCTGATTCTAAAACATCTGTTCCACAACTAAACAATCTGTTCCAACATATTTTAGTTAAATCAGTAAAACAATGTCAAAGATAGCACGCCTTCAGTACAATAACACCAATATGCTGATGGTTAATCAACTAAACAATGATGACTCTTTACTATTTGCTAAAGACACAGCTTCCAATAGAACTTCCTCATTTGTTCTCCGCTTTTTTACTTCATTTCATTCTACCACATGTCCCACAAAATGCTGCAATGGGCAAAAGATGAATGAGTAGAAAATACAAAGTCATGCAAAGTCCAAAAAAAAAATCTTTCACAGACCTTCAGGAAATCTGGTGAACTGCTGATCAACAACGTTTTTAAAGGATCAGTAAGAAGTCTGACTCACTGAAAAGAAACGACAAAGAGTTTAGAGGTGGTTTCTTTCTGCGGTGATGTCAGTCGGAGTTTCTGCTCTGATTGATTGAAACTAGAGAGTGACGGTTTGTGATCATTACTGCAGTTAAAGATTTTGGATGATGATGAGTTTGTGAAGCTATGCTAACTTTGTGGTTAGCTTATCCTCCTCTCATAAACAATCAAACCCAGATTCAGCCACAATTTCATGTTGCTTGCACTATTTTTGGCTGCTAAGTATTTTATGTTAGCAGTATTATAATGACAGATTCTTTACCCCCCCCCCATAATTGCAGTGACTACATGATTCTAGTGTAAGTGCTGTACAGTGCTAATTTAGCATCGGCTACGTCCAATCATGACCTTAAATCTGCATCTTTTTCCACACGTTGCTGCTGTTGTCTAAAGACAAACTCCTCCCGTTTCTCCTTCCTGCCATTTTAGTTTGTCATACATCACTTAAACACAAACAAAGCCATAAATCACGTCCCCTCTCAGCTCTCTTGACAGCTCGCCAAATTTCTGTGGACTCGTTTTAAGGAGGAAGCCAGGCCAGATTTTCAACTCCATGTGCACACAAGTCACTCTGCACATCAGGCGGGAGTGCTGGTTTGACCCAGAGAGTCCTAATCATAGCCTGCTCTGCCATGAGTCACTTATTTTGACTCCTTCAGGCAACCTGGCTCTTTCTGTCCCAGTTACAAAGTAAACTCCAAAGATCTAGTTCAAGCCTCTTTTTGCGATAAGTTTGATGAATGCTAAGACACCCTAAGGCCGAGTGGACGTCAGCAGGCTTCAGTAATTTGCCGTTAGCCCTTATGGCTCCCAGTGGATGTAGGGGCTGATAACAGCCAGGCTCTGCTTCTTGTAGGACTGCTTCACCGTCGAAGGAGAGGACCTGAAGCATGACTTTGAGAGGCTCCAGCTGGCCATGGAGATGGTGGGCTTTCTCCCCGCCACGCGCAAACAGTGAGTGACGGAGAAAAACCGCCGTTCAGTGGGGCTTTCCTATCCTAACGCTTTCTTTTCGGGGCTAAATTGTTTTCCGTTTGTCCACGATGTGTGAAACAGGATCTTTTCTCTGCTGTCGGCCATCCTTCACCTGGGAAACATTCGCTACAAGAGGAAGACCTACAGGGACGACTCCATCGACATCTGTAACCCTGAGGTGCTGCCTGTTGTCTCAGAGCTGCTGGAGGTACGACAGAGGAGTTTTACTTTACCTCTTATCTGAAACTAACTTGAAGTCCTCACTGCTTTTGTTGAGGATTATCTGCTTTACTTCCTTGAACAGATTAGGATAAGTCTATACTCTGTACAAAATATACTCGTTACATTTTTTGCACAAAATCATTCTTAGATGATGAGATGTTAGTTTGGTCAGTTCTGCCTATTTTGAGCTCCTTTCAGAATGAGCTGTTTTAGGTCCTCTTGTCACTTTAAATCCTACCCCTCCTCCCACTCATCCTTTACACTCACACATGAAAATGGCTGCAAACAGATGCACAATTGCACAACAGTACATCTTTGTAAACCAGAGGTAGAGCCTCCTGCACAAGCAAGTGTTTTCTGGATGGTAAGTCAAAGACAAAACACTTGCTTTTTCCAGCAGCCATTATACAGTGCATCCAGCAGTAGAACCAGCTGAACAAATGGGCTTGACTTCCGATTGCATTGCTAGGTGATGGACTTGGGTTGCTGTGGTGGAGCAGTGCCTGCTGATTGTGACTTATCATTTGGAAAAGTTTTGAAATGGCTCATTTTCCAGACACCAAAAAACTTAAACTTACTGTCAAAAATGATTTGACTTTTTTTTTTCTTTCTTTAAGCACTTGAGCTGTTTTTAGAAAAAAAAATTAAATCCAAAATGTGCAAATAGTGAATTTTAAGTACATGTTCAAAGAGACAGGTGATGGTCAAACAGATTGATGTATTGGCTGACAAATGAATTAATTAGTAGGTCTAAATTAGGATGTATTCATAACAGACAAACATATGGATTTAAAAACAGCTGAATGTATGCTCTCAGACCCTCCCGCCAGGTCATGTCTGCATGTACATGGTTCTTTCTCTAACATCGCTCGGTGTTTCACTATGGGAATGGTTACCAAGTCACCCCACTGTTGCTTACTTAGCGACTTTGTCACTATATTTAGCGACTTCTCAGACAAAATAAAATCTGCAAGTGAGGCTTTTCAAAAAACTACAATCAGGGCAAAGCTAATGGAAAGTGGCAGGAAAGACACGATTTTGATCCATTGTCTGTGTTGCCACCAGGTCAAAGAGGAGATGCTGTTCGAAGCTCTGACAACAAGGAAGACGGTCACTGTGGGAGAGAAGCTGATTGTTCCCTACAAGCTGGCTGAGGTGAGATTGCAGCTACTTTCCAGTTTCCACAAACACCTAATAGATTTTGAATAAACATCCTGGACATTTCTGTTTTAGGCTTAGTAGATTCCTGGGTCAGTATGAAAGTATTGGTCTTATGCTGTAGAGCTGTGATTGGTCATGTGCGAACTGAAGTCTTCAGAGGACCTTAGAGGGAAGCTAGGTCTTCAAATCATCCCCTGAAATGTCTCAGAAACCCTTCTTCCTGTTTAAGTCAACACTTATTTTTAGACGGGTGAAATAATGGCCATCATTGTTTATTTCTGATGGCTGTAACATGGCAGAAATCAGTTCCCTCACAACTTTTGGGCTGAGAAAGTACAAAACGCTGAAGATATTAGATCAATTTCACTTTGAAAACGAGTTGTTGCAGCATCAAACTTGGATACTTAGTACAAAATTAATACAGTCTAACCCATTTTGTCTGGTTTAGCGTATAGAAACAAAGCTGCTCGCTCAGTTGTAAGTCTGAGTGACTTCTTGTTCTACTAAAGGGAGCTGGTCGGCCCTCTCACCATAGCTGCGGTGCTGCGATGGGTCCTGTAAACGTTTACAGGACAGGGTACACCAGCACCGGATGTCCTCCTGCTGGCTCCCTCAGTCTGCAGCCACACACACATATCATCATCACCATCACATCACAAAGTCTTTCAGCATGCTCAGGGAGACTGGAATACATACTTTTTATTGAGATCTACGCTCTAAAAATAAACACACATCACGGTCTACAGATTAAAGGCATCAGAAATGACAGATTCTAGCAACTATTTCAACTTTCCTCTCAATATTTGCAACGACATAGACATAACTTTTCTTCCTTACTGCATCTAGGCATCCGAGAAATCCAATGTTGTGTTAAATATTCCCAGCAAACCTCGTAATGACGTGCTGGACATTTAGGAATCGTTCTAAATGAACAAACAGTGACTGCTATGGGAGCTCAGTGGGTGGTCTTTGTGTAAATATTGCTCCGACAGTCTCATTCCCTTTTGACTGCAATAATGAACAACAAAACTTAAAAGACATCAACTCGTATGTTCTCTCCATTCTGGTCTCGATCGTGAATGCTTTACATCATCCTTCCTTCCAGTAATGAGAAGCTCTCAGATCACTAAAGCAGAAAGGTAATATCCTTCCTGGCGTAGAGAAGACATATTTGGTGTGAGCATGCTAAATAAACAGCCTGGTTAATTATTTCGAGGAAGGGAGGTTTTAGTGTGAGGAAGCTGCTCTGCGGTTTGTACTCTGTGTTACAGGAAGGTCAAATCTTCCCAGAATATTTGACAGTGTGATTCATTTTATTAAATCACACTGTTTCAATAAAATGACAACGCAGCTGTTATCACAAATACAGAAGAATCATCAGAGTGTATTGTAGTGTTAGTGGGACTTTCTGCTGTGACACAATGCAGCATGGCAGAAAGTCTGTACTGTTCTCATCTGGGCCAGGTTTCCACTATCAGTGCGTTTTTTCTCTTTTCTGCCTTTTATAGTTTTTGGAATTTATTATACATTGTCATAAATCCATATTGAGCAATTGGAGACATGGCATGACTATGTTGAAGGGATTTATTGTCAGGTGAAAGTTCAAAAGCTTGATTTTTAAAGCAGAAATGTAACATTTAAAAATGAAAAAACTCTTCAAAGTCCGCTTTGTCTGAATTTTATATTTTGTCCTGTCATATAAATCACTTTTATTCTCAATATTCTGATCCCATTTTTCAGCGTATTTTATGACTGTTGAATACAAAAGCTGCCACAAAGTCAGATACAGATTGACGAGCTCTAATGTCTAACACAGATGTGTCTTGAAGTGAACTCGAGGCCTGACTCAGGGATGGTGTCTTAAATTTCGACTCCTACGTTTAAACGCAAAAACTGGGAGCCCTATTACAATTTACTTCTCGATTTTTAAACTTAGCCTTGCAAAAAAAAAAGGGTCACCAAGCATTTTAAAAGATTAATCACATGTATGTCTGAAGACAAAAAAAGGAAAGCATGAACTTTTTATGCATCCCCTCCACCCCCAGAGGGGAAATTTACAGAACCAGCAGAAAATCGAAATCTAAGGGAAGCTAAATTCTGCCATTGCATTGACAAATATGGGTTGATGCAAACAATAGATTCACTCTAAATCCCTTCAGATTTACTCTGCTGTTTAAGGAATTTTTTCAGCCTGTGAATGGAGGTCATAAATACTGAATTAATAACCAAAATAATTCATACCTTCAACAGATTTAGATTTTAAATCATTTTATTTTAACTTAGAAGAAGGGAAGAAGATGAGAATCTCTCAAAAGATAATAACATAAGGCGAAAAGAGTTTCAGTTTCGGGAACAAAAATATTTTTCTTTGCTACACTGATTTAAAAATATTCTTGGTGCCATTTTTGCAGTCTAAATGTCAGAAAGGTTAGCTCGTTCTGCGTGATACAGGAGAAGGTGATTGTTAGTATTGGAATACACTAACAATAAAATCAAGTATAAAGAGACACTTCTAGGATCTGGTCTTTACAGGACGATGGTTGCAGAATATGACGAGGAGCTAATATTTTGATTGGAAATGTAGGACTTAGTGTTTAGTACTTTAAATAATGGGCTGAAAGGAGTTTTAAGAAAAGCTTTGGATATTGATCTATAAATTAACTTTGCTTTATGTGCTTTACTACTTTGCTGTTTTTTTCCAGATGAAGCCTAAATAAAATGCATTTAAGTTTCTGAAAAAAGTTGAAGGCAGATGCATATTTTTAGTGCTGTGTAATTATTGTCTCAGTATTTAGAAGTCTGATCATTTTTTATATTTAAACCATAGTTAGTCTATTTTCTCAGTTTTGTAAAGTTAAAAAAAACCCTTCAGTTTGCCACTTCCTCTACCTTCTCCCCTCTTTAGGCATCACAAAAACCCATACCCATTAAAATATCAAATACTCTTTAAAAATGAGCAGGGCAGTAATAGGTTAGATTGCTCTGTGCATTTTTCAGCGGACGCTAGCTGAGTGTTACGTTGCATTCTTCCTCCTCTCAGGCTGGTACGGTGCGAGACTCGATGGCCAAGTCTCTGTACAGTGCTCTGTTTGACTGGATCGTCTTCAGGATCAACCACGCTCTGCTGAACAATAAAGACCTGGAGGAGACCACCAAGGTAAAAATTAAACTGAAGTCCTCGAATTTAAATTTATTTATTTTTATAAACAAAGAAAATTTACATTTTATAAAATTGCTACATTTTGTCCCAGATTTCAACGCATTCCAAATGGAAAACGTCCATTTTGGTCATTTCTTTCTCTTCTTCCTGTACTTCAGATCTTGTCCATCGGTGTTCTGGACATCTTCGGTTTCGAGGACTACGAGAACAACAGCTTCGAGCAGTTCTGCATCAACTTTGCCAACGAGCGTCTTCAGCATTACTTCAACCAGCACATCTTTAAGCTTGAACAGGTAGGTCATGTTTTTTCCCCCCTTAGTCAGAAGAAGGTGTTCCTACTAAATATGTAAGTAGTTCAGAGGATCTGTTAACCTGTTGTAACAGGACCTGAAGTGATTTACAGTTTCATTATACGATTATTTCAGCAACATTCAAAAAGCAACTTGCTTGCACTGATGCCAGAGGCCATTTCTGTGAAATTTTTGCAACAGTAACACAATGGAGGTTCTTGTCATTGCATTGTGCAACTGCGTAGTAAAGCTGAGACTATGGCCCCTGTGACTACCCATCTGAAGATGCAAGCCCTCCTAAGTGATCTGATTAACTTCAAAGGCCTTTTAAAGTCATGATTTAAGATTTGCCTACAGGTTTACATTGTGTTTACCTAGAATCAGTGGCCTGCCTGGACATGTTTGGTTCTCTGTGCCCCCTTTTAAAACTTGCCAGCAGAGATGCAGAATGACACAGTTTAGTCAAACAAGCTGCTTCAGTCACTGCTGTATGTGTAAAACGTAGGGACTCACAGACATGAAAATGTGTGACGATATTGAGATTGCTGTCATGCCGATATTTACATAAATTAACATTAACACTGACACTTCTCTACTTTAGCTAATCCTGCACGTCATCATTATCATTGTCACACAGCCAACCAATTCAGAAACACAGACAGCAACAATATTGAAATAAATAGCACTTTTTAATATCAGACCTGATCTGCTCATTGGACCGATAAGTTAAAAAATGACTCACCAAAAATTTTGGTTTTATCTTTTTATTGCAGATTGATTGCAAGATTGCAGACTTTATCTATAGCATTGTTCAGTTCAGGTTGAGATATGTTGAGACTTTGATTTCTGCTTCCTGTGTAGTTTAGAGAAAATTCACATGATGATATTTTTGTTGTTTTTTGAAACTAAATTTTGATTTTATTTGTTTGTTGTTTGTTTATTTTGACACCCATTCAGCATTCCTACTCTTTTACTCTTTATCTTGTCAAGTACACTTGATACGACCTGATTAAACCCCATTTTGCCTCCACAAAATCCAACCTTTGTGGCCTGGATTCAGTGAGGTGTCAGAAACATTACTCAGAGGTTCTGGTCCATATTAACATCATGGCATCTATACAAACCCATGATGCAAATCTCACGTTCCACCACATCCCAAAATCTTGTTGATTAAGATCTGATATGACATTGGAGTGCAGTGAGGTCATTGATGGATTCACAAACCAGGTTTCGTATTATGCCTTTTGACATGGTGCATTATACTGCTGGTAGTAGAAGATTGGTACCCTGTTAGCATGGTCAGCAACAACACTAAGGTAAGTTTTAGTGCTTTATGATTCTCAGTTGGTACAAATGGTCAAAATTGTGCCTTGAAAATATCCAGCACCAATACCTGCCTGAACGTTTGATGCACAATATGATAGAACCATACTTTCATATAGTTCAACCCAGTTCTGATTTTACCACATAAATGAATGCCATATAAATGGCAATGTTTTCTCAATCCATTATTGTCCAGTGTTGGTGAGCCTGTGCAGACTGTAGTTGACTGTTCTGCTGCTGTGTTTCAAGGTTAACTAATGTGTTGTGATTGCTAAAAGGGTATAGTGCCTACCTTGTTTGCTATGAGTGGTTGATTGGCTGATCAAGGCTGCCCATTTTCCTTTGGCATCAACAACATATTTTCATCAGTGTAGCTTTCCTGGCTACATCGGTTTGCTCTCTCATTTTTTAACCATTCTCTGTAAACCAGAGACATTTATAAAACTCCCAGTAGATCAACAGGCACTGGCAGGATGCAGGCACACAAGCCATGTGTTTTCTAGCTGAAAGACTGTACCAGAGTAAGAGGTCACACCCTATGACTCCCCACAAAATGAGGTCAGAAGCAAAAGTCAGTTTGTATCTTAAATGCATTGGTAGGATTGGTTCTCTGCTTTGGCAGGTCCAGATGGATAAACAGTCATCGTTGGACAGAATACATCATTGTGCGTCACCAGTCCAGTCATTTCGGTTATGGTGCCACTTCAAGTACAGCCATCTTTTCCTCTGGCAGACTGTGTGTGACTGGCATGATTACATGGAAAGTTTGCTATCTATGTCCTGATGGCATGCACAGATATCACAGAACCAATGAGGGCATCTTCTCATTAGTACTGACAGTAACATATGTTACATGTAACTGCGTAGTCTAACCACTTGGCCTCCTGCGAGTCTACCACAGAGCCTCTGTAAAAGTCCATTAAGGGCTGAATAAGCTGTAAAGCACATCTATAAGTCATCCTCTATGTACTGACTTTTATGTACTGTTTTGACTGCACTGTAAAAAAAAAAAAAAAAACGGCTCTAATTTACGGTAAAATACTGGCAGCTGTGGTTGCCAGAACTGCCCGTATTTTACCATATTTGCTAAAATACAGTAAATATCTGGCAACCGCAGCTGCCGGTATTTTAGTGTATTTCCCAATATATGGTAAAATAACATATTTCCTAAAATATGGTAAAATAAAAAAGGAAAATGTGGTTTTGGCGCAGTAAATACGGTCATACTGCCTGAGGCATAATATCTTGGCAACTGTAACTTTAGCAGTTCAGAACTGTGAACTTTTCTATGCAACTTACTATTAAAACAACACATATACCATAAAGATTAGTTTACCAAAATTAATTTTACAATTACTTATATTTTTACATTATATTTCTGTGTTTTCTACATTTCATGACTGTCAAAATTTACTTGAAATACATGTTGAGTTATTGTAATTCCATGTATTTTCTGCGGTAATATAATGCTTTGGATATTACAGTCAGTAACTGTTGGTATTTCACCAATTTTTTACCGTAAATGTAGAGTTTTTTTACAGTGTGACTGTGTGGCTGCAGTTACTGCCTGACAACTTATCACTTGACTCTTTGCTTTGGAGATCGCTTCGCTTTGCATGCCACAACTTTGACGTCCGCTCTATAGACACCAGCTTCCATAAGCATATGAAACGCTAACTCCACATTTCAATATTCTCAGTGTAAAACATTCAAATTACAAACTCTTTCGGTCCCTCAGTTTGCTCAATATCGACAATATTTAGCTTGTGTTGTACTTGGATCAAATTGCCTCGGCTAACCGGAAATTATCATGAGGAAAACCATTTTTATAATACGATCGTTTTTTGTTTTGTTTTTTGTTGTTTTTACTGCTGTACATCAAGATGTGTGAAAACTGCCTTTGAGAAAGTGTAAAGATCTGATTTTAGAAAATTAAATTCTTCGCCCCAGTGATATAGATTTGGGTTTTTTTTGTTTGTTTGTTTGTTTTTTTCATTTTGAATGACTTAAATTATAATTACTGGGTTAGAATGCAATATAGTATAATAGAATATACTTTGTTGATTGCCAAGGGGAAATTGCTTATTTGTTGACAAGCTACTCCATCCAGTTTGTTAAATATTAATTGGAATGTAATCTTAAGCAATATAAATTCTTGAAAAATAAATACATAAAATATACATTAGCAATTCAATTTAGTAGAATTTGGTCCTGGATTGCACCATTTGCTAAGTTGAAGTGCAAATGTTAAAGTGCAGATTTTGACTTTTAGTGTAGTGTTTGTTCCACTCTCATTGGTGTGCCAGTGTAATACTATAGCAGTGACTCTGTACTGCATTTCTTTGTCCTTATACTTTAATGTAACATTTTTTTGACTTAATATCACAGCTGGTTCTGATACCAAATTGCATCTGCTTGTGACATAACGTCCGGTTATAATCGAATGAATAAAACAGACCTTCACAAGCCGGCAAGTGCAAAAGAGCATTATTAGAGTGGAAAAATCAATGAGCTCCACTGAGTCAGTCTCTGGTAGTGATTCAGCCGAGATAAAAAAGGCCAAAAGCTGCTTTGCTTCATGTTTCCAGTGAGGCCTGCTTCACACCCTCCTCTACAGTTACAGTGTTTCCATTCATCTGTTGACCTCTGAGTCACTCTGGTGCAGCTAAAAAACGTATCCTATAGAGCAGTGGCTCCCAACCTGAGGGCCCCCATTTCCTACACCATCAAAAATTTGAAGCCCCCACTGCCAACGTAACACTCGTATGCATTCCTTTGTACACACACACGTAAACTCCCATACACACACATATGGACACATTTGTGCTTGCATGCACATGCGCTCAAATGCCAGAATAAAAAGGTTGTGACTTGAGATCTTTTGTTGGTGATATAGCACTTTTTTATAAAGACTAACACCCAACTTGTTCATCAGATTTTTGGATTTGAGAGCTTTTACAGACTTCTCTGAATTTTCCATCATGCCTTCTTTTATAAATATCCTTCTGGATATTATTCTGTTGCTCTGAATCATCTTGAAGATTAAGTTCATCACTACAGATGATTTTGTGAACGTCATTGCTCTCTTAAGAAACAGACAGTGTAAACTTGGTAAAACTAGGCTTAATTTCTTCCAAATTATATCTTTTGGCGCCCTCGCTGTGACAAACCTATGAGTTTGTAGTTATATTGCATGCATAAGAAGTCTCCCTGACATACATTGATGTCAAGATGGATGCAGCTGCGTACATTGCAATACTCTATTAAAGGCTGTGGAAGAGTTAAAGTGGAAGATCACTTTCTAGTGAACAACCATAACCAGAGGTGCAATGAAATGGTGTAGATCAAACTGTAAATGTGATACAATGGCCCAGTCAAAGTCCAGACCTAAATTCATTTCTGAATATTCAGCCGGACTAGAAAACCGATGTTCATAAATGTTAGCTATCCATATTTGGTTATTTTGCAAAGAAAATTGGAAACAAGTGTTCAAAACTGGTGTAGATTAATCTCTCCAAATGTTCAGATTACAACACGAAGTATCGAGTCAGAGGAGCTGAAGGTTTCACATTTACTTTATGTTGATGCAGGCCAACAAAAGAGAAGCATAAATGCTGCTGTTGTTTCATTAAACACAATTGAGGCAGTAAAAAAAACTCAAAAATGGGTCAAGAATCTGAAACATTCTAGCAAACACCTGTTCCTCATTCAGTATAACGGTGCATGGTCGAAAGTATATGAAGCAGATAATATTCATTTTGTGAGTCAGAAGGGAGCTGACTCAATTTCTTTGGGTAATTACTCAGCTGTGGTTTGTGGAGGAAGAGGAGGAGGAGGAGTGTATGGTCCAGGATATTGTACTCACTGTGCATGTCTTTAGATCTACTTTATGAAGTTAATAAAATGCTATCTTTTAAGCAAGACATTTTTTTAAAATTGAAAAATTCAAAAATGACTTGTTTGACTTATTTATTTTTCATTTTATTCATTTATTTCTATGAAAAGCAGACAAAATACTGATATTGCTACATTAACTACTTGATATCATTATGTTCATATTAAAACTCGTGGATCTAATTTCCACTGTTTTATTTTGCAGCACATTGACGTTTTGCTGTTGCATATTTTCCCCTGTGAACTTCACGTTCCTGCACACAGACGGAATAAACAATTCTTTACACTCAATTAGTTTTTTCTTTTTCGCTTTCTGACTCCAGGGTAGGAACAAGAGAAGCAAGAGAAAAGAATCCAGTCATTTCATTAAACCTCTCCTGGATTAAGGTCTTTGTTGCATAAATGTCTTTCCCAGGAAGACATGAAAGTGGGGAATACGTTGTTTTTCCGAGTAAGAAAGCATAGAGAGGTCAGACAAAGCCTGTAGTTGTCTGGAGGTGACTACAGGTTGATTCAGAGCAACCAAGTCACCTCCTTGCTGACGTCACAGCCGTGTTGGGATGTGGTGGCCATCCACCACCAATCCACTACTGCGTCCATCTGGACCATCCAGGGT